>CM029019.1:23970777-24126024 GCA_016801055.1 Panax notoginseng
ATGACTGATTATCTGTAACAACCCCAAAATAGGTCCATTCCATCCAACCTATTCTGAGTCGCCAAATACATGGTACAGAAAATAACTACAACTTTATTACAACAATTGTCGTGCAAAATACAACAACACATATGCTGTGAGTTTGGATACAAATATATACCAAATGTGACTCATGTTCCAACCGTGGACATCACCTCACAATAACACCTTACATAAAGGTATAGTCAAAAACTGTTTTAGAAATTAGAATCTTTGGGAAGTGCTCAAGGAAACCTTCGTACATGGGAGGCCACGCGTCTAGGTTATGATAGATATCATATGGCCACAGAATTATCCTTGGTTGACCCAATAGACCCAAAGAAAAACGAGAAGATTACTATCATATTCTTCCCAATGGTGAGTCTTCTCTTGATTATCATTATCTCCACTGTCTCTAATTGAGAATTATACTTCAAACAAACACCAAGATTATATAGGTAGTGCCCATAGATATACTCAGCAAGTGGATGAGCACACCCTGTCTTATGATGACACGAGGTTGTATGTCATTAGACATCTTGTATGATAGTGACAAAACACCCTTCCAACGTTGGGTTGCCTCACCCTATTTTCTTCACCAAATATAACTACTAATGATGACCACCGTTCTATTCCCTTGTTACCCTCGCTCGACCCAGCTACACTTTATTACCTGAAAGGAATTGTGAAGCAAAAGGGTGAGCACAACTAGCTAGTAAAGAATATCATGACTAAAGATAATTAAATTATCAATAGCCTTCATCAATAATAAATCAGAGATTTAGAACATATGGTAAATGATAAAATTTCAACCATAGTTGCAGCGGAACGAGCAATCCATTAGAAGAGTCAAATAGACTATAAAGTCTATTATCTTCTCCATGTTAAAAATTCACCAACAATGTTTTATCCCTGTAACATCAATCAACAATTCTGGTCCACAATCATATGAATAACTCATAATCATAACTGTAGTTCTAAATTCCTCTTCTCATCCAGGACGAAGATAATTTTCATCACCTATCTTTACCTGAAACATCAAAGATCATGGTTACACCAAATCACATTTCCTGTTCATAATCATACTAATAACTTCATCTTTGCACTACGGCCAAAGATATTCATTTGTATCACCAGTTGGTCATGTTTATCTCAACATCTGTTCATCTTTGCACTACTGGCCAAAGATATTCAACAACATGTCATCTTTGCACTACGGGCCAAAGATATTCATCAACAATTCATCTTTGCACTACAGGCCAAAGATATTCATCAATATTTCATCTTTGCACTACAGGCCAAAGATATTAATATCTCAAAGAAAAATATATAATCATTTCAGAATTTATATAAACAATAATTATAACCATGTTGATCAATTCACCTTTGCACTTAAGCTAAAGATATTCACTTATAAATTCAATGGTCATGATCATACCAATCAACAATTCAACTTTGCACTACTGGCCAAAGAGATAACCCATAGTCATGATCATACCAAAAATCTACCCATCTTTACACTCAAGTCAAAGAGAAATATCATCATTAGGGTTATAAAAATGTTATATAAGATAATAAAATAATATAATCAACATATAGATTTAATCTCAAGAGTATATTCATAAACCAACTATAATTTGGTCAGAAAGGAGAATAGTAATCGTGAATAGTAACTCATGAATAGTAACTCGTGAATAGTAACTCATGAATAGTAACTCATGAATAGTAACTCGACACAAAAAGGTAGAAATTCCACAATAAAATACATACCAATATTTCGGTATAATGATATTGAAAGAATAATATTTCTTAAGCTTATAAACAATTTATTTTAATTGTTTACACTTTACTAAATAATGCATTTAATCATCTAAAATGCCAAACTCATAAGATTTCATCACCAATAACCAAAACCCTCATCAAAAATCTGCATATACCTCATATAGGATTCTCAAGCCAAGCCATAAAATCCTTTTTTTTAATTTTCTTACTTCACAAAACATATTTAATTCATTTACTCATAACTAGACTATTTTCATAAAAAATACCAAATCAGTTTCAAAATATTTTTTTTCTGGGATTTAGCATAATATAGTCCCATAGTGAACATATATTTTTCTCAGAATTTTTAAAAAGTCATTTACTATTTTTCATATGGCCAAAAACGCCGAATATTTAGACATTTATCAAAAATTGTACTTTTATCTAAAAATTCTGAAATTTACAGAGTATACTTCTATCATATACATGTACTCCCAATAAAAATTTCATCAATTTTGGAGTTAACCACAAGGAATTAAAAGCGGTTACTTTTAAAATAGTCTTTTCTCATAAAATTCATAACTCTCAATCTATACATCCAAAAATCACCATTTTTGGACACAATCAAGAAAAACTCATCAAAATATCATTTCAAATTTTTCCAGAATTTTTGAAGGTCAGAAAAATTACGAAACTGAAAAACATAACAACCCTTAAAATCCCTTACTATCTTTACCTCAAAAGAGCAGTACTTTCTGACTGATATCGGATATGATGCTGAAGGAAACTTGCACTGATGAATAGCAACTCACCAAGTATCTAAAACTCACAAAATATGCTTCATAATATAGAGAGAGAAAGAGAGAAAGCTTATGTTTCTGGTGTGATTTTCAATTCTAACTTAGCCCTCTATTTATAGGAAAATTTTGGTAGGTTTGACCTGCAACCTGATGGCTTTACCTGCTACTATCCCACCCACCACATTTGAAATATAATTCAGCACATTTCTTCACCAACCACAAGTGGGGCCCACCAATTCTAGAATTTTCCACCAAAATGATAAACTCCGAAAATTCAACAATTTCTGAACCAGTCATCTCGTAAAATTCATAATAAATCATACGTTCATTTTTAACGGTTCAAAATTTGTGGACATATACTCAACTTATATATGTATAACATATCCAAAAATTACCACGATCCAACGGTCGGATTAAAAATTATAACCCCCGCAAAATATCTCAAAAACCCTGATTTTTAATACCTCCATTCCGACAAAAATACTGATAAAAACCTCAACATTAACTCCTTCATTTTTAACCACAAAAATATATCCCTCATTTATATCCACATAAAATAAATATTTCCTTATCATATGAATCAATAATTAATTATTCACAAATAATATTACAGAATCACATTTATGACAACCAGGCCGTTCCCAGGAAAAGAGGGGGCTTTCCAATAAGGATTTCTCCTTACTGGCGCGCAATTAGATGACCAAACCTCTCCTTAGACAGAACTTTCTAGACATTGCCAATAATGTTATCTAATAATACTATTCAAATAATATGAATTATTGATCTGATAATGGGAAAATACTGTGCAGCAACAATTATTGAACAACAATAATACAAATTTCAACGTAGCAATTATTGAATCAATAAAATAAAATATTGAACAGTAATTACTGTAACAATTATTGAGTAGTGCCTTCTTACGTAAGAATCAATAATTTTAAAAATACTATGCAATACCGTGTGCTACTGTGCAATAACGCGTATTACTGTATTTTAACCACCGGGTATTCCAACAGTGTTAACGGTAACAACTACGCCGTTATTTGTAAAAACTCAAATTTGTCGTTTTCTTCACCCGACAGTTATTCGTTATGGGGCCCACAAATGGCTGCGCCGTCGTACGAATATTCCCCGACAGAAAGAATATTCCACGACCAAACGAATATTCCCCGACAACAATGATTATTTTATAACCACTTGCTTATTTTGAAAAAAAAAATCATATTTCACTCATAACTTTAAACTTTTATCAATTTAACCATTTACTGAATAGTAATTATAAGAAAAATTGAATACTTTTATTTCATAAAATTCGGGGTCTTACAATCTCCCCTCCTTATGAAATTTCGTCCCCGAAATTTACGTACCTGGTATTTCGAAGAGTTGAGAATACCTTGCTTCTATTTCAGATTCTATCTCTCAGATCATCATGATTTCTCCATTGCTCATCTCCCATGATAACTTCATTTGGGTTCCTCATTTGTTGGGAAGTCATGACAACCGCCATCCCTCGAACTACTCGGCTTTGACTTGTCTGGAGCAGCATTTGGCGTCATCATTACCGTTGAATATACCTTTCTATAGGACATATTCCTCCCTCAACTGCCTCTTCGTACTCCTCATTCATGATCTGAATCATCAATCTTCGATCCATATCGGATTCAGGTTGACCGCTATGTACAGGGTAATTCAAAACTCGATGTTGGGTTCTCCCAATTGCTTTCCAAAAAGAGAAATTCATATCATCTATTTTAGCCTTCTTAGATCGAACATCTCTTTCCACAATATCCACGTGTCGTGCGGCTTTTGCCCATGCATCACTTATTCTCACTCGTTCAGTTTTTTCTTCTCTCAGCTCAGATTCTATTTTTATCATCTTATACTCTGCCAAAGAATGCTTCTGTTCAAGCATCACATATCGGGTAACACAAGCTTGAATTGTTGCATCCTTTTGTTCCACGACCGCCTGTCGTTCTTCTGCCTGCTCTTCTAACTCATGAATACGATTTTGAAATTCTACATTTTGATCATATAATACCTCTAATAAACTCTCCTCTGGTACTTCTTCTTCCTCTTCTTCCTCAGTCTCAGCTGTTACCTCTGCGACTATCTCGGGTGTAACTATCAATTCTTCACTCACCACATGGATATCTCTAATTCCTTCTTCGTCTGACATCACATTATCACGGTTAGTGATTAGAGGTATCCCCACAGTCTCATTCACTCCATTATTAGCATTCTCAGCTGCCATTCTCAAATACTGCCATAAAACAAGGGTTAATTAAACAAATTAACATATCACATAATATCCCAATATTATGACTGACCAACAAATAAGCTTAGGTAGGACACACTAGCGAAGGATTTACTCATCTCTCCCCTCCTAGTTGTATTTCCCGATCTCCGCCAGAGATCATATCCCTAAGCTCTGATACCAATGTGACAACCCCAAAATAGGTCCATTCCATCCAACCTATTCTGAGTCGCCAAATACATGATACAGAAAATAACTACAACTTTATTACAACAATTGTCGTGTAAAATACAACAACACATATGCTGTGAGTTTGGATACAAATATATACCAAATGTGACTCATGTTCCAACCGTGGACATCACCTCACAATAACACCTTACATAAAGGTATAGTCAAAAACTGTTTTAGAAATTAGAATCTTTGGGAAGTGCTCAAGAAAACCTTCGTACATGGGAGGCCACGCGTCTAGGTTATGATAGATATCATATGGCCACAGAATTATCCTTGGTTGACCCAATAGACCCCAAAGAAAAACGAGAAGATTACTATCATATTCTTCCCAATGGTGAGTCTTCTCTTGACTTATCATTATCTCCACTGTCTCTAATTGAGAATTATACTTCAAACAAACACCAAGATTATATAGGTAGTGCTCGTAGATATACTCAGCAAGTGGATGAGCACAACCCTGTCTTATGATGACACGAGGTTGTATGTCATTAGACATCTTGTATGATAGTGACAAAACACCCTTCCAACGTTGGGTTCGCCTCACCCTATTTTCTTCACCAAATATAACTACTAAATGATGACCACCGTTCTATTCCCTTGTTTCCCCCGCTCGACCCAGCTACACTCTTATTACCTGAAAGGAATTGTGAAGCAAAAGGGTGAGCACAACTAGCTCAGTAAAGAATATCATGACTAAAGATAATTAAATTATCAATAGCCTTCATCAATAATAAATCAGAGATTTAGAACATATGGTAAATGATAAAAATTTCAACCATAGTTGCAGCGGAACGAGCAATCCATTAGAAGAGTCAAATAGACTATAAAGTCTATTATCTTCTCCATGTTAAAAATCCACCAACAATGTTTTATCCCTGTAACATCAATCAACAATTCTGGTCCACAATCATATGAATAACTCATAATCATAACTGTAGTTCTAAATTCCTCTTCTCATCCAGGACGAAGATAATTTTCATCACCTATCTTTACCTGAAACATCAAAGATCATGGTTACACCAAATCACATTTCTGTTCATAATCATACTAATAACTTCATCTTTGCACTACGGCCAAAGATATTCATTTGTATCACCAGTTGGTCATGTTTATCTCAACATCTGTTCATCTTTGCACTACTGGCCAAAGATATTCAACAACATGTCATCTTTGCACTACGGGCCAAAGATATTCATCAACAATTCATCTTTGCACTACAGGCCAAAGATATTCATCAATATTCATCTTTGCACTACAGGCCAAAGATATCATCAATATTTCATCTTTGCACTACAGGCCAAATATTAATATCTCAAAGAAATATATAATCATTTCAGAATTTATATAAACAATAATTATAACCATGTTGATCAATTCACCTTTGCACTTAAGCTAAAGATATTCACTTATAAATTCAATGGTCATGATCATACCAGTCAACAATTCAACTTTGCACTACTGGCCAAAGAGAACCATAGTCATGATCATACCAAAATCTACCCATCTTTACACTCAAGTCAAAGAGAAATAAATCATTAGGGTTATAAAATGTTATATATGATAATAAAATCAATATAATCAACATATAGATTAATCTCAAGAGTAATATTCATAACCAACTATAATTTGGTTAGAAAAAGATAGTAATCGTGAATAGTAACTCATGAATAGTAAATCGTGAATAGAACTCGTGAATAGTAACTCATGAATAGTAAACTCGACACAAAAAGGTAGAAATTCCACAATAAAATACATACCAATATTTCGGTATAATGATATTGAAAGAATAATATTTCTTAAGCTTATAAACAATTTATTTTAATTGTTTACACTTTACTAAATAATGCATTTAATCATCTAAAATGCCAAACTCATAAGATTTCATCACCAATAACCAAAACCCTCATCAAAAATCTGCATATACCTCATATAGGATTCTCAAGCCATAAAATCCTATTTTTCAATTTTCTTACTTCACATAACATATTTAATTCATTTACTCATAACTAGACTATTTTCATGAAAAATACCAAATCAGTTCCAAAAATATTTTTTTTCTGGGATTTAGCATAATATAGTCCCATATTGAACATATATTTTTCTCAGAATTTTTAAAAGTCATTTACTATTTTTCATATGGCCAAAACAGCCGAATATTTAGACATTTATCAAAAATGTACTTTTGTCCAAAAATTCTGAAATTTACAGAGTATACTTCTATCATATACATGTACTCCCAATAAAAATTTCATCAATTTTGGAGTTAACCACAAGGAATTATAAGCGGTTACTTTTAAAATAGTCTTTCTCATAAAATTCATAACTCTCAATCTATACATCCAAAAATCACCATTTTTGGACACAATCAAGAAAACTCATCAAAATATCATTTCAAATTTTTCCAGAATTTTTGAAGTCAGAAAAATTACGAAACTGAAAATCATAACAACCCTTAAAATCCCTTACTATCCCTTACCTCAAAAGAGCAGTACTTCTGACTGGATATCGGATATGAAGCTGAAAACTTGCACTGATGAATAGCAACTCACCAAGTATCTAAATACTCACAAAATATGCTTCATAATATAGAGAGAGAAAGAGAGAAAGCTTATGTTTCTGGTGTGATTTTCAATTCTAACTTAGCCCTCTATTTATAGGAAAATTTTGGTAGGTTTGACCTGCAACCTGATGGCTTTACCTGCTACTATTCCCACCCACCACATTTGAAATATAATTCAGCACATTTCTTCACCAACCACAAGTGGGGCCCACCAATTCTAGAATTTTCCACCAAAATGATAAACTCCGAAAATTCAACAATTTCTGAACCAGTCATCTCGTAAAATTCATAATAAATCATACGTTCATTTTTAACGGTTCAAAATTTGTGGACATATACTCAACTTATATATGTATAACATATCCAAAAATTACCACGATCCAACGGTCGGATTAAAAATTATAACCCTCGCAAAATATCTCAAAAACCCTGATTTTTAATACCTCCATTCCGACAAAAATACTGATAAAAACCTCAACATTAACTCCTTCATTTTTAACCACAAAAATATATCCCTCATTTATATCCACATAAAATAAATATTTCCTTATCATATGAATCAATAATTAATTATTCACAAATAATATTACAGAATCACATTTATGACAACCAGGCCGTTCCCAGGAAAGAGGGGGCTTTCCAATAAGGATTTCTCCTTACTGGCGCGCAATTAGATGACCAAACCTCTCCTTAGACAGAACTTTCTAGACATTGCCAATAATGTTATCTAATAATATTATTCAAATAATATGAATTATTGATCTGATAATGGGAAATACTGTGCAGCAACAATTATTGAACAACAATAATATAAAATTTCAACGTAGCAATTATTGAATCAATAAAATAAAATATTGAACAGTAATTACTGTAACAATTATTGAGTAGTGCCTTCTTACGTAAGAATCAATAATTTAAAAATACTATGCAATACCGTGTGCTACTGTGCAATAACGCGTATTACTGTATTTTAACCACCGGGTATTCCAACAGTGTTAACGGTAACAACTACGCCGTTATTTGTAAAAACTCAAATTTGTCGTTTTCTTCACCCGACAGTTATTCTGTTATGGGGCCCACAAATGGCTGCGCCGTCGTACGAATATTCCCCGACAGAAAGAATATTCCACGACCAAACGAATATTCCCCGACAACAATGATTATTTTATAACCACTTGCTTATTTTGAAAAAAATCATATTTCACTCATAACTTTAAACTTTTATCAATTTAACCATTTACTGAATAGTAATTATAAGAAAAATTGAATACTTTTATTTCATAAAATTCGGGGTCTTACAATCTCCCCTCCTTATGAAATTTCGTCCCCGAAATTTACGTACCTGGTATTTCGAAGAGTTGAGAATACCTTGCTTATATTTCAGATTCTATCTCTCAGATCATCATGATTTTCCATTGCTCATCTCCCATGATAACTTCATTTGGGTTCCTCATTTGTTGGGAAGTCATGACAACCGCCATCCCTCGAACTACTCGGCTTTGATTTGTCTGGAGTAGCATTTGGCGTCATCATTACCGTTGGAATATACCTTTCTATGGACATATTCCTCCCTCAACTGCCTCTTCGTACTCCTCATTCATGATCTGAATCATCAATCTTCGATCCATATCGGATTCAGGTTGACCGCTATGTACAGGGTAATTCAAAACTCGATGTTGGGTTCTCCCAATTGCTTTCCAAAAAGAGAAATTCATATCATCTATTTTAGCCTTCTTAGATCGAACATCTCTTTCACAATATCCACGTGTCGTGCGGCTTTTGCCCATGCATCACTTATTCTCACTCGTTCAGTTTTTTCTTCTCTCAGCTCAGATTCTATTTTTATCATCTTATACTCTGCCAAAGAATGCTTCTGTTCAAGCATCACATATCGGGTAACACAAGCTTGAATTGTTGCATCCTTTTGTTCCACGACCGCCTGTCGTTCTTCTGCCTGCTCTTCTAACTCATGAATACGATTTTGAAATTCTACATTTTGATCATATAATACCTCTAATAAACTCTCCTCTGGTACTTCTTCTTCCTCTTCTTCCTCAGTCTCAGCTGTTACCTCTGCGACTATCTCGGGTGTAACTATCAATTCTTCACTCACCACATGGATATCTCTAATTCCTTCTTCGTCTGACATCACATTATCACGGTTAGTGATTAGAGGTATCCCCACAGTCTCATTCACTCCATTATTAGCATTCTCAGCTGCCATTCTCAAATACTGCCATAAAACAAGGGTTAATTAAACAAATTAACATATCATATAATATCCCAATATTATGACTGACCAACAAATAAGCTTAGGTAGGACACACTAGCGAAGGATTTACTCATCTCTCCCCTCCTAGTTGTATTTCCCGATCTCCGCCAGAGATCATATATCCTAAGCTCTGGTACCACTGTGACAACCCCAAAATAGGTCCATTCCATCCAACCTATTCTGAGTCGCCAAATACATGGTACAGAAAATAACTACAACTTTATTACAACAATTGTCGTGCAAAATACAACAACACATATGCTGTGAGTTTGGATACAAATATATACCAAATGTGACTCATGTTCCAACCGTGGACATCACCTCACAATAACACCTTACATAAAGGTATAGTCAAAAACTGTTTTATAAATTAGAATCTTTGGGAAGTGCTCAAGGAAAACCTTCGTACATGGGAGGCCACGCGTCTAGGTTATGATAGATATCATATGGCCACAGAATTATCCTTGGTTGACCCAATAGACCCCAAAGAAAAATGAGAAGATTACTATCATATTCTTCCCAATGGTGAGTCTTCTCTTGACTTATCATTATCTCCACTGTCTCTAATTGAGAATTATACTTCAAACAAACACCAAGATTATATAGTTAGTGCCCATAGATATACTCAGCAAGTGGATGAGCACAACCCTGTCTTATGATGACACGAGGTTGTATGTCATTAGACATCTTGTATGATAGTGACAAAACACCCTTCCAACGTTGGGTTCGCCTCACCCTATTTTCTTCACCAAATATAACTACTAAATGATGACCACCGTTCTATTCCCTTGTTACCCCCGCTCGACCCAGCTACACTCTTATTACCTGAAAGGAATTGTGAAGCAAAAGGGTGAGCATAACTAGCTCAGTAAAGAATATCATGACTAAAGATAATTAAATTATCAATAGCCTTCATCAATAATAAATCAGAGATTTAGAACATATGATAAATGATAAAAATTTCAACCATAGTTGCAGCGGAACGAGCAATCCATTAGAAGAGTCAAATAGACTATAAAGTCTATTATCTTCTCCATGTTAAAAATCCATCAACAATGTTTTATCCCTGTAACATCAATCAACAATTCTGGTCCACAATCATATGAATAACTCATAATCATAACTGTAGTTCTAAATTCCTCTTCTCATCCAGGACGAAGATAATTTTCATCACCTATCTTTACCTGAAACATCAAAGATCATGGTTACACCAAATCACATTTCCTGTTCATAATCATACTAATAACTTCATCTTTGCACTACGGCCAAAGATATTCATTTGTATCACCAGTTGGTCATGTTTATCTCAACATCTGTTCATCTTTGCACTACTGGCCAAAGATATTCAACAACATGTCATCTTTGCACTACGGGCCAAAGATATTCATCAACAATTCATCTTTACACTACAGGCCAAAGATATTCATCAATATTTCATCTTTGCACTACAGGCCAAAGATATTCATCAATATTTCATCTTTGCACTACAGGCCAAAGATATTAATATCTCAAAGAAATATATAATCATTTCAGAATTTATATAAACAATAATTATAACCATGTTGATCAATTCACCTTTGCACTTAAGCTAAAGATATTCACTTATAAATTCAATGGTCATGATCATACCAATCAACGATTCAACTTTGCACTACTGGCCAAAGATAACTCATAGTCATGATCATACCAAAAATCTACCCATCTTTACACTCAAGTCAAAGAGAAATATCATCATTAGGGTTATAAAAATGTTATATAAGATAATAAAATCAATATAATCAACATATAGATTTAATCTCAAGAGTAATATTCATAAACCAACTATAATTTGATCAGAAAAGGAGAATAGTAACTCGTGAATAGTAACTCATGAATAGTAACTCGTGAATAGTAACTCATGAATAGTAACTCATGAATAGTAAACTCAACACAAAAAGGTAGAAATTCCACAATAAAATACATACCAATATTTTGGTATAATGATATTGAAAGAATAATATTTCTTAAGCTTATAAACAATTTATTTTAATTGTTTATACTTTACTAAATAATGCATTTAATTATCCTAAAATGCCAAACTCATAAGATTTCATCACCAATAACCCCAAAACCCTCATCAAAAATCTGCATATACCTCATATAGGATTCTCAAGCCATAAAATCCTATTTTTTTTATTTTCTTACTTCACAAAACATATTTAATTCATTTACTCATAACTAGACTATTTTCATAAAAAATACCAAATCAGTTCCAAAAATATTTTTTTTTCTGAGATTTAGCAGAATTTAGTCCCATATTGAACATATATTTTTCTCAGAATTTTTAAAATTCATTTACTATTTTCCATATGGCCAAAACCGTCGAATATTTAGACATTTATCATAAATTGTACTTTTATCCAAAAATTTCGAAATTTACAGAGTATACTTCTATCATATACATGTACTCCCAATAAAAATTTCATCAATTTTGGAGTTAACCACAAGGAATTATAAGCGGTTACTTTTAAAATAGTCTTTTCTCATAAAATTCA
Organism: Panax notoginseng; assembly: GCA_016801055.1. Taxonomy (NCBI): domain Eukaryota; kingdom Viridiplantae; phylum Streptophyta; class Magnoliopsida; order Apiales; family Araliaceae; genus Panax; species Panax notoginseng. Next base: position 23,983,211 of record CM029019.1, read on the forward strand.
TAACTCTCAATCTATACATCCAAAAATCACCATTTTTGGACACAATCAAGAAAACTCATCAAAATATCATTTCAAATTTTTCCAGAATTTTTGAAGGTCAGAAAAATTACGAAACTGAAAAACATAACAACCCTTAAAATTCCTTACTATCCCTTACCTCAAAAGAGCAGTACTTCTGACTGGATATCGGATATGATGCTGAAGGAAACTTGCACTGATGAATAGCAACTCACCAAGTATCTAAAAACTCACAAAATATGCTTCATAATATAGAGAGAGAAAGAGAGAAAACTTATGTTTCTGGTGTGATTTTCAATTCTAACTTAGCCCTCTATTTATAGGAAAATTTTGGTAGGTTTGACCTGCAATCTGATGGCTTTACCTGCTACTATTCTCACCCACCACATTTGAAATATAATTCAGCACATTTCTTCACCAACCACAAGTGGGGCCCACCAATTCTAGAATTTTCCACCAAAATGATAAACTCTGAAAATTCAACAATTTCTGAACCAGTCAACTCGTAAAATTCATAATAAATCATACGTTCATTTTTAATGGTTCAAAATTTGTGGACATATACTCAACTTATATATGTATAACATATCCAAATATTACCACGATCCAACGGTCGGATTAAAAATTATAACCCTCGCAAAATATCTCAAAAATTCTAATTTTTAATACCTCCATTCTAACAAAAATACTGATAAAAACCTCAATATTAACTCCTTCATTTTTAACCACAAAAATATATCCCTCATTTATATCCGCATAAAATAAATATTTCCTTATCATATGAATCAATAATTAATTATTCACAAATAATATTACAGAATCACATTTATGACAACCAGGCCGTTCCCAGAAAAGAGGGGGCTTTCCAATAAGGATTTCTCCTTACTGGCGCGCAATTAGATGACCAAACCTCTCCTTAGACAGAACTTTCTAGACATTGTCAATAATGCTATCTAATAATACTATTCAAATAATATGAATTATTGATCTGATAATGGGAAATACTGTGCAGCAACAATTATTGAACAACAATAATACAAAATTTCAACGTAGTAATTATTGAATCAATAAAATAAAATATTGAACAGTAATTACTGTAACAATTATTGAGTAGTGCCTTCTTACGTAAGAATCAATAATTTCAAAAATACTATGCAATACCGTGTGCTACTGTGCAATAACGCGTATTACTGTATTTTAACCACCGGGTATTCCAACAGTGTTAACGGTAACAACTACGCCGTTATTTGTAAAAACTCAAATTTGTCGTTTTTCTTCACCCTACAGTTATTCTGTTATGGGGCCCACAAATGGCTGCGCCGTCGTACGAATATTCCCCGACAGAAAGAATATTCCACGACCAAACGAATATTCCCCGACAACAATGATTATTTTATAACTACTTGCTTATTTTGAAAAAAAATCATATTTCACTCATAACTTTAAACTTTTATCAATTTAACCATTTACTGAATAGTAATTATAAGAAAAATTGAATACTTTTATTTCATAAAATTCGGGGTCTTACATTATCTGTCCATGACTGAATGTCATTCTTAATCTTTGTTTCAGCCACCAATTGGGGAGACACGAGTTAAAGAGCTTGAAAAATGGGTGAGAAAGGAATTTCGTATCAGTGCCAACTGGTGGGATTCAAGTTCTGTTGACATTGCAGCTCCAGGACTTGGTTGGTTTGCCATTGGACTGAAAGGAGAGGCTCTGTTAGGTATTTGGACCTATGATGGTGTTGATGTTATTGTTCGCGATACCTTAATTCCTCAGATGTCATACAATTTTGAAGTTTGAGGGTTTACGGTCTCACGACATGCATCAAATAAGCAGAGAAAGAACGCAAGAAAAAGGAAAGTGAGCAACGTCACAACAGTAGCTCCTGATGTATCATCATCATAACCCTTGGTGCTAGAGAACCCCACAACACCCCCTCCCACTCGAATGTGAGAGAGAGAGAGAGAGAACAGTTGGTGCTAGTTTGAATTCGTGCTGAGATTGGTCAGAAATTGTTTACTTGAATGTCCATGTAATCAAGGGTTAGGAAATGAAGCAACATGAAACTAAGGTTTCCAGTGATTTTTGTAGCGACAGTGGAGGAACAAAGGTTTGATTATTATTTTTTGTGGTGGGTTATGGTGGTAGAATTATGGGAAGAGGTGGTGTTGCAGTGTTGATGAAAGGTTGTGATGCGGTGTTTTTGTGGTGGTTGTTGTATTTCATTCATATGCACCTTTTCAGATCCAACACAAAGAAGAATTTGGAATTTGGGTTAAAGGTTATTGATAGAAAATTTGGGTTGAGGGTTATTGGGTGGGATGATTGTGGCTGAAATTGGTTTGGTACAATGGGTTTTTGTGGGGAAAATTGGATATTGAGAGCAATTGACTTAAACAGGAGAAACATGGGAAATTGGTTTGGTTTGGTTTAGTGAAGAAACAGGAGGGGAATTAGCTGATGAAAAAGATATGGAAAAGACTTAAATACCTCTTCAGATCCACATGTGTGCCTTAGCTGGTCACTTTTAACCGATTAAGTGAAGAAAGTGTATTTTTTGTTAAGTGTAATTGAAGTTTGGGGTGTACTTAGATACCTTTTTCGATTTAGGGTGCAAAAGTCAACACGGGTGTAAAATTTAGAGTGCAAATTATCTTTTAGTCTAATATTTATAAACGAATGTATTATTCAAATACAAAAGAGTCATGCTATGTATTGTGATAAATTTAGGTCGAATTATAATTGCGAATGAGATTGATATAAATTATAAGAAAGCCCCACTTATTACACATCTCTCCACAAAATTTATTACTCCCTCCGATTCTTAATATAGATCGTTTTAAAAAATTATTTTTGTTCCTTAATATTAGTCGTTTAAGAATTTCAAGTAAGTATTAATTGTTTAGTTTCCAATATTACCCCAAGTAATAAATATAAATTTGGTTCTCTCACTATTTTTTGCCCAATAAATAATAATATTTTTCCAATACAAGGGCAATATAGACAATAGATATTATATTTAATGCTATACAATCATTTTCTTAATACTTGCGCACAACTCGAAAATAACTTATACTCTATTAAAAAACGGAGGAAGTACTAATATTTATCTATGTAACTGATAATTAAAAAATTAATATAAATATTCACAATATATATCATTACCGTACAAAATATACAGTGAAATGTCATTTGTATGTGAGATTTTGACCCAAAAAAAGAATGACACTGACTTAAGAAACTTTTCATTTGCCATTCCTTACTAGTAAAAGTTTGTTTGCTACCCTAATTAATAGATAATTATTAAAATAATATTTTTACATGAGTTTTTTTTATATGTTAAAATGATATTTTTACATGAGTCTCTCTCGTATGAAGATCTCATGAAGACAACATGATTATAAAGTAAGAGAGCAATGATGCGCTGACAATAGATGACTACAAAAAAATTAATACAAAATAACGTGTCGAATTATAATTAGTGGATGTTCCAACATATATGGGAGAGTCCAATGATTATAACCAATAATTACCATCTACACTATTCTGTGTCTTCCTCTTGTATCCAATATTTTGTCATCAAAGTATTATTGGTAAGATAGGTAGTGGTTTGTGTGTTGATACGTTATGATTTGATTTGGATTTAGGCCCGGACTTGATTCAAGTTGTTACATATGATACAAAGGTCGACTTTCAAAAACTCGGGGCAGATCACCCGATCAGTTTACCAAAAGTGTGAGGATACCAAGACAACTAATATTATTCTACAATGAACGTATCAAAACGGGAGCATGAAAATCACTCTCTTAATGAAACGAGACAAAAATAGTATTGTGCGCGGTCATTATTAGAGAGAATTATGAGGCCTTCTCATATTTAAGTAGAGAAGTTTATAACAGTATAACCTTATATTATCATAATATGTCCAAACTAGTACCAATAGTCAGGACCTTTTTAATGATTTTATAGTGAGTTAAGATAATTTTAAAAAATATTACTAATATAGTGAATTAAGTGTAGTGCATCATAATTTGATTTAACCCTTCTTGAGTAAATGAGTTCGGATTGAAATGGAGTATCTAATGTTATAGTTCATACCTTCAATATTGACCCTAGAGGATCCCTAGATGATATTGTAAGTACTAAAATCCTTTTGCCATTCTAGTTTTTTAATTTGGAATATCTGACTAATTCTGCCACATATTCGAAATTGGGTCAAGAGATGAGACATAGCTAAATTTACAACGAATTTTTATTCAATTTTTCAAGTCCAAATTTTAAATTCAACAAGTTCCTTACAGCAAATAACACAATTAAAAATTAAAATTGTGTGTATGATATAAAAACCCACATTCCTCGTATAAATATTTCTCAAAAACAAAGGGAAAAATAAATAAATAAATTAATTGTAAACAAAAAACAATCAATTTAATTTGGACGAATAGGGATGAAAAACAAGAGGAGAATAAAATGCAAAACAAAGGAACCAACCAAAATCTCATGAAACCATGCATGCATGCATGAAGAAAACAAACCCCAGGGCACCATTTCTCTTCCTTCTCTCCTTTTCTCTCTCTAAAAGCCATGAACAATCTTGTTGCATGCGTGCTTCATCCATCGAAATCCTTTCTTCAAAGATTTCTTTACTTTCCCTTCCAGAGCATATAGTTTATACTTGGCAATTCGCTTTCTCCTCTTTAGGTCTTGAGATTCTAGCCATGGCTTCGACCTTGACGGCGAGGCAAGCCCAGGCGTAAGCGTCGCCGCCTTCACGCTATACGGTGTCACCATTGTAAGAAGGGGAAGAGGGTTGGACTGAACCACAAAAACATTGCTCCCATTGACACCAATGTTTTCATTGGATGTTCCATGAGTTCTTGAGAAATTCCCCATCCCCACCGTCTCTCCTCTTTCGCTGCTGATTTGGAGAGAGAGAGAGAGAGAGAGGGAGGGGGAGAGTGTGGAATTTTGTTACAATAGGGCTATTTATAGAGTAGAATAAGAAAGGGAGGTTGAGAATGTAACTAGGTTGGCATTGTTGACTGCATTTTATTGTATGCTAATAATAATGTGGAACTAGAATATAGTTTTAATGACATGATTTGTCATAATATATACAGCCATTCATCATATAATGAGAGTCATAATTAATAAACATATTAAATTTTCAACCCTCATTGTGTGTTGCGAGTAGAGACAATCTCTAGCCTATAACTTTATACAAATACACGAATAATTATTTAATACGTCTACTTGCAACAATATTTCCGCATGAAAAGTGTCGCTATAGATGTATAGCAACGAGAAAATCCGTCGCTATAAGATCTATGACGACATTTTTCTTGTAAAAATATTATTTTTTGTTGTGAAAGTATCACTTGAAAAAGTGAATTTGATGCAAACGAACATAATGGGATGAAATGCCAAGTAACAAATTCTGGTCACAACTGAAATAAATTAACATGGTGAGATGAATGCATGCAGTCAACAACTTGATGGTGCCATAGCCTGCGGATCAAATTGCTGACAGCAGAATTTCCAACCATCAAATATTACTCACTTAAACATAAGCATGCTGAGCAATTATGCAGATAAAAGGTTTTAAGGTAGAACTGCTTCAAATTTGCTGGCAAACTAATTTATACATAAGTACCCTATATTCACGGCGGCATTCCTTTTAAAGAAACAGTTGATGCAAGAGGGTAAAGAGAGAAATGTGAAACCTAACTCTAACTTAATTCAGAGGCTCATCCGCCCCAGCATCCGACTGCTTTATATACTTTCTCGGCTTTCCCATATGACGTACCTGTATTGGTCCAAATGTAAATTGATTTCAAACAAATGCTATTACAGTATAAATTTAAACAAATGTGTGAGTAAAGACCTAATCACCTAAACCACAAAAAGTATCCACACAGAGGCTAATGGAATTTTTAACTTAAACTTACAATGTGCGATTTCCATTCGATTTTGGTATGTTCATTAGAAAGACCAATAGGAGGTGAATGGCCTTGTACATGTGAGAATATGTGGATGAGTACAGCAGCATCAAGAGCAGCATATTCTAGCTGCATATCATCCATCCACGTAAAAGAAAAAAGTGTATTATTTTAACCATTGAAGTATGCAAGTTTTCTTTCTAGCAGATATAAGGACAAACTAAAAAAATATTCAAAGATCTAAACATTTCATCAGTGAAATGAAAGAAGGAAAAAGACAGCACCCTCCTGGCCGCCCCCACACCCAAACAAAAGGAGGGAAAAAAAAGATTTCTTAAAGCAGATTCTGAGGCTAATTAAAACCTAAAAGTTTTATTTTTAGTTATTGGACTAATGTCTTATTTAGTTTCACATGTCGTCATTTACCTCCTGGTGCTCTAGCTCTGCTGAAAGCCCATACAATTGCCTAACAAAAAGTAAAGCCCACCAATCTAGCATCCATTTCTGAGGTTTTCTTATATTACTTCTAGTGAGCCACTTATAACATTAAACTCATTCAATATTACTTTTTTAGGTGAAGATAATCATTTCTAAAATTGACATTCACGTGCTTAGAAGTTTGTTGAGTCAGTTGCTCTTTTTTGTAGCAAGTTTAAGTGAGATGCCCTCTCTTTAGAGATAATATCTTTTGCACCCATTCGAGCGCCTCTTAAAGCATTCCACCATGGGAACCCACCAAGCTAGCATTCATTCCTGAGCTTTTCTGCTATTTCTGCTAGTGAGCTATTAATAACATTTAAACTCATTCAATATTATTTCTATAGGTGAAACTAATAATTTCTAAATTCATATTCAAATGCTTGAAGGGGACTGAGTCGGTCACTAATTGATGGTAGTCTCCACAACTCCATGTTAATATTTCTAAGCAATTATAAAGTCTAGCATAGAAAGAAATTGACGTAACACTACCTGATTAGGAGTTAAAGGCCTTTGCTCCCAGTTGCTATTTCGTCTTGTCTTGTTCAGTTCAGCTCCCAATATTTTCTGTTTCATTAAGAAAAACACCAAAAAAATGAAAGAGAAAGTGCAACCGGTGTCCTTGTGACATGAAGCCAAAAACCAATTCAAGGAAAAAGAAGAAAATATAAAGAACCAAAGTGCCAGGAAATAAAAATTGACTAATGACTTTAAGGAGTGACAAAGCGCAGTAGCTGTTACATTTCTAAATTACCTTTGCCAGGCCGGAAAGACCCCCACGAGGGTCATTGAATAAATTCTGAATATCCAGTAGCATCTCATAGTGTGTGAAACACTTAAGATCTCCATAAGAATGAGCCAGTTGCTTCACATCACACTGGAAGTTATAGCCTACAAGTTGTAGAATTACAAGGAAATCAAATATTTTAGATGTAACCTTATTCATTGACAATAGCACCAAGAGATAAATCCCAGAGAAGTTGGGAACCATCTACCTATCCAAACCGCAAATACCAAGATATCTAATAATCTGTACTCTGACCTTTATCCCCAGCAATTAGCATTGGAAAATTTTCTCCACCCCCCCCCCCCCCACAACAAAAAAAAAACAACATAGCAGAACAAATTTCACTGGTAATAATTAAGTTACAGTTTGACAAAACTTTCCATATGAACTTAGCATGATTCTGTAATGGTGTAAGAGTACTTTTTCTTATAATTACTATTGCATACTTACCAAGCTTTAAAATTGTAGAAGAATGAAATATGCGAGTAAGGTACTCGTCTAAAATATCAGGTACATCTTGAAACAACTTAATCAGGTCAAAAATATGGACCATCTTTTCAGAAGCAATTTGCATGATAGAAACCTGTAACATGGAAAACTATATTGTTAGCAAAGAGTGAAAAACACTTAAATAAGAATGAATATTCAAGAGGAATGATATATAATCCTGATCAAGCATTTTCAAGATGGATGGTATGCTATGATTTTATGAGCATTACGGCAACAAACAAAGTTCTACAACTAAATGCCTTTCAAAAGACTAAAAAGGCCTCGTAATGCCTCAACTGAATCTCATCCCTAATTAAGGTAAAAAAGAATCATATGCTAACTTAGCATCAGGAAAAGAAACACAGACAAACACCAGAAGTAATATACAAGTGATAATTTTGTATAGATTTTAGGAAAAACTACATATGCAAATAACTAAAGAAGGAAAAAAAAAACAGTATGTGACTAAGAATTTAAGAACTTGCTTGGAAAGAATTCTTAACCACACTTGAGAGGAAAAGAAGGTTTAATAAATTTAGCAAGTCTAAATTGAGATGGATATAACTTAACACGGGAGAAGGCTAGATACATGTAAAACTCCTTGCACCGACTCCTGCTATTTTGGTGATTTTCTAGTATAACCATTTATAAATCCATTTATTTAATTTAGTCTCATATTTTTTTTTGTCATATGTTCAATTTTAAATCCTGGGATGTACTGAAGATTCGTTAATGGATTGAACATGATACTGGATGTAGACTCTTGTTCATTGGCAATTATGTGTCATAATAGCTTGTGCTAGGACTTTTAAAAAGGCAGCAGTAACTCGGTAATTCTTTTAGAGTGAATAAGACTTTAGTATTTAATATGGCTATGGTCTTTGGCATTCCTCATGAAGTGGAAAACCAAAAAACACCAAGACTAATATATAACAAATCAGGTAGGCTCTGAACCACGAGGGATTCAAATGAATTTAGAGGCATAGTTTTGGAAATAGAAAGTTCAATCCACTAGACCATCAACATATTTTATATATATACCCATGTTCCCCGAATAAAGGAAAAGAAATTTTATATACAGAATGAGCTTATCAACTTTGATATTATTTAGGTTAGTTAGACACTAATTAACAATTAAGAGACGGAATAAAGGGGAAGGTGATAAAACAAGGAATGCCTCCAAAACAAAGAGGATGCATCTAGACATGATAAAAGATCATTTACCTGCAAAATTCCTCTTTCCTACTTTAGAAGCTTTATTTTTAATTTTTGGTATGAATGACTAGTCATGTTAAGGTGTAATTGATGAAGAAAATATGGAGAAGATACTAGTCTTTTTGTAAGCCATTCAATTAATGAATCAATGAATCAAGCAAGAACCAAATAGAAAGGAAGACAAAGAAGAAGACAAACTTCCATATTTAGGAACTGGAGATTGATTAATAGATGATTACCTTGGGTTGCTTGCCTTTCTCATAAACAGGTTTCCATTCACAATCAATTCCCACAACTTTGCATCTCTCAATTTGGCATATTGCATCATGCAAACCAGTGACCTCATCAACCCAAATTATGTCTTCCAAAGCCAATTCATTAGGATTCAAAAAGCGATTATGTTGAAAACTTGCCTGATGATCTGCACAACATAAAAACATAATGATTAAATGTGTTTTCTGTTTCACTGTCAGTAATTCTTCCAATATTTTTAATCAGAACCAAATTTGTAATCAAAAGAATCTACGGGATATTATTATTATTATTTACTTATTTATTAATTTATTGTGTGGGGGAAGGGGAAGAGAGGGAGATTGCAGATTTTTCCTTTTTGAGTAGGCAAAGATCATTTTGAACCCTTGTTTTATTAAACAAAATTACAGATAATATAGTAAAAAACAAGAATTTCAAAAAGTTCCAAGGGGAAATTGAGCCCCTTCGGAAAAAAATGACCCCATTCCTGCATGCAGTTCTTGTATTGCTTCCGACTTTTACTTCTTCCTTATAATATAACCAAGAGAGTAATAACAAAGAAAGATATGTCAGGGTAGAATGCTTTTTCGAGCAGATAAAACTTTTTTGAGTCTCATAGTCCCCAATCCCTCATTGTTTGAACATAAAAATTGGCACATAGTTTAAGAAATGCGTTTTCAAGTTGGCACATAGTTTTAGAAAGAGCGAGCAAAAATCTCATCTCTTTCTAAAAGGATTGTAGGGCTCATAAAGCTTTGATAATAAAGTGAAGAGGTTCAATTATTTTGGAACTTCCAAAAAGAGGAAAGGAGATGAATTAAAGAGAGTTGGAGTCGTAGCATTGTTTATCTAAAGAAAATAATATTATTTATCCATCAAATTATGTGCAATGCAATTGTTCAAAATGCAGGTGTGACGGTAAAAACGAACATCTGACATACCTTTGACATTCGCAAATCCCATTAGGGAGTAACGATCACAAAGTTCTTCAACCTTCTCCAAGTAGCCAGCTTCCATTGCAAGATAAACCTTTTATAGTAGTTTTTTAAAGGAAAAAGTATAAGTTACTCATTTATGTATATCACACAATGTTCATAATAGTTATAACTAATGTCATAGTTTTCAATATTGCTCCAACTAGTATAACTTCAAATAATGGTTCTGGCAATCCTACTGTGCAACAGATGTGTAAGCAGTATACTGATCACGTGTATAACCCCGACACATCTGATTTATCACTCAAAGCTGTTTTTCCTTTTTTTATTCTTCTATGAGTTAAAACAATAACTCTATCCAGTAAAACTCAATCAAATTTCATGATGTCACTAGGGGCTTGAATGAAGATAAATTGATGAATTGACAATGGGATTTAAACTGGGCAGCCTTATGATCCATGTGTCTTAACTCTTACATTGAAGAGTTAAGACATGTGGATTGATTATTCAGTAAAAATGGACACTGGCAAAAGAATAATGCTGGGAGTGGGTCCAAAATGGTTTACAACCTCTGTTCACTTTGAATGGCATAGTTCAAAATCATGCTTGTGGCATGGATTTTAGAACTTGAAAAAACATATTAGAAACAACATTTTGTAATATAAATTTTCAAAATTTATTGTTTAACATCTAAAGTGCAGTTTTAAATAAAAAAGTAAATAATTTTTCCCAAAATATGTGAACAAAGTCATTCGAAGTGGAATTGAGGGGATAAAAATGAGGTCTCAAAAGATGTGTCATTATTAAATTGGTTGACTACGTCATTTGTGATTGGTCAAGTATTAAATATGAACTACATGTGCATTAAGAAACTCATTTGGATTTTGAAACCCCAAATTTGGTAGAACATATGGGAACCCTAGCATTACTCCTAAAAGGCTTAACTTATCATTTGTTATTCTGAAGTAGTTGGAGGTAGTCTGAAAATTAATCCCATAGATGCAAGTGTAAAAGCAGGTATTAAGCGATTTATCTACACAGGTGCGGGCTTACAGGTCTCGGGAAATGAAGTCATTCCCTTTAACAGCCCTTCCGGCGCATCGAGCTCATCCTTGTGGACGGAGGATTTCTTCGAAATGCGGGTCTTGTTGGAGCCCTTTTCCGACACGGAAATGGGGGGCACAGGTGCGTTGGGGAATTCTTCGGTGGCGCGCGATGAAGCGGAGTGGAGATAAGTAAAATAAAAAAAAAGGCCCACATAGGAAAATATATACATATATAAATAAAGCTAAAATGAAACAAGGGAAAAAGAAAAATGATAGGGAAAAGAGAGAAACAGAAAAATACAACATATAGGTAGAACACTTTACCGCCCTCCAGTATGCGTAACCTCCACTCCACTAGTTTCTATCTCAAACAATTTAATTAGTTATAATCTGCTCCTTCAAGTCTCTTTGTATAACTTTCCCCAAGTAATTATTGATCTACCCTCCCTCCTTATATTTTCCTCCTTATACAAGTCTCCTGTTCTCACCAGTGCATCTGAAGTTTATAGGACCAAACCATCTCAACCGATAATCGTTCATCTTCACTATAATCGCTATCAGTCAACCTTCTTTCAAATATGCTCGTTTTTAATCCTATCTAACCTTGTATGGCTTCACATCCACCTTAACATCTCATTTCAGTAACTCCCATCTTATGCACATGTTGCTTCTTGGTCACCCAACATTCAGCTCCATATAGCATTGTTAGCCTCAACGCGCCCATTAAAACTGTATCTTCAACTTTGCTTGGATTTCTCAATCGAACAACACCTCCAATTCAGCAAGCCAATTCATCCATCCTGCTCTGGCTTACATCCTCATCAACATATCCCCTTTATGTCAAGTATTTGAATACATCCTTCAAACACCTCCCGTCTCAAAAATCACAGTGTCTGCGTCTCTACTTCTAACGTTGTTGAATATACAAACTATATATTCCCCTACTCCAACTTTATCTAAAACACTTATATTCCAATGAACCTTTAATATCTCCAACTTAGCAGTGAAACACGACCTAGTCCTAAAAAATGTATAAAATAATAAAACTCTTAATCTGGGCTGAGTGATCAAGCAGAAAATATCAACAGAAATGTCACATTTTTTTATTTTATGTTTTTGATAAGTAAATGATTTCACTGAAAGTATCAAAAAAGGGTGAACCCAAGTACACAAGAAACATACAAAGCATAGGGCACCACACCCATTCTATTACAAGCATGTAAACACCACACCCATTCTACTACAAGCATGTAAACACCACACACTTTGACAAAAGTTTAAAGGTTGCAACAGGGTAAGTTGACAGATTACGCAGCCCCAGACCAATCTGACTGAAATTTGACATGATCAACAAACTTGATATTGACAAAAAAGTAATAAAACTTATGATCCAGGCTGGATGACCAGGCAGAAAATATCACCAAACTAATTTCATTCCAAGTATTGATAATCTGCTTCCTCTATTCAAATTTGCAATGTCTTGTGGTCAATCCAATGTTATGGCCTCAATGTGCCACATTGAAACTAACACGACACATCTTTTCATTGAAGTATATTTTTTAAAGCAATTATAGGTGTCCGAATCACTTAGAGCACTCGACTAATTCCATGCCTTCCCCACCCCCACTGTGGCACACGAGGCATGCACTGGGAAAATACAAGCGTAAGTTTGTGTGGGTACCAGTTGGAGTTGGTAAGGTTTGATCATGTGACCTCCTCCTTATTATAGTACACATGCCACTGAGCCAACTCCTTGGGGTTTATTGCAGTATATTTGTGAATTAGACTAATTAGTATCAAAATAAACACCAGGAATTTTTACCGATACAGATGAACTACTAGTAAGAATAAACACAAACATGAATCCAAGTATCCAACAAATGGAAAATTTATTACCAGGAACAAACTTAATTTGATTCCGGCCTTTCGAAAGTATTATGCACTTGTTATCTGTAAATCACAAGTGCATAGGTCAACAACAACCAATTACATTATGTAGTATTTAAGACATATCCACCTGCTGTGAACAGTGGCATATTTGAGTTACTTCAATGATTTTTTTTGTAGCCATATACCCTGTAATCAAGGTATAACTAAAATTCAAAAAAAGAAAAGGATTCCAGATTTAATCAAAAAGGAATGCAAAGTATTCTGATTCTTCTGCCCATGAAATGACCAAAGTACAGATTAAAGCAAAGTTGGTAGTTGCTAATGTTCAAATCCACTTACCAAATATTCCAGAAGTTGTTTATCATTATTCGTTCTTGCCTCTGCAATATCCCACAATCCCTTTTCTGTGAGCTTCTTTAATAAGCTACAATTTGAATATACTTAATAATTAATAGGAGAAAAATAAAAAACTTTCAGAACCACAAAGTGTATGGGCAGGTGATTATTACATGGAAAAGAAAACATAATCAACAGGGAGATATGAGACATCACGGTTTACCATTCTTTGCCCATATGATACACTTTTGGAAATTCATTTTTCAGGTTGTGCTTTTTTATAACATCGTACGCACTTTCTAACAGCAACCTATCACTGTACTGCTGGACGAGGGCACACAACATTGGCCTTCCCATAAAATCTGCCCACTTCTCTGCTGCTCTGTATTCTTTGTTTTCCATCATTTTAAATAGAAAAGACTTTCCAGAGTTGCGGAAAGAGAAGCGTTCAAGCAGAGTGACTGCTGTCATATATGACTGGGACTCTATCAACTCATAAATATATTGCTCAACAAATGCTTTTGTTGTGTTCAAATCATTACCATTCTTTACATCTAACTTGCACAAAACTTTCTCAATATTTTCCAGTCTAATATCAAATACTTCAAGTATCTTTATAAGAACCCTTTCATCATGGCCATTGCCCCCAACAGTGTTAAGAAATAATTGTGCAGCGAGGGACTTTGCTCCAAGTAAGTCTTCTTGGGTGGTTCCCGTTTTAAGAAGATGACGAAGAGCAGATATTATCAAGTGACTGAATCCTTCACAATGTAATTCGAATATAGGCAAGACACAGAGGCAGCGAGCAACAAAAAGAGCTGGCCCAGGTCTGGGAGCATTATACAGAACTTGACGGACCGTTTGCTGAAGAGAACGAAATTTCGATAGTGCCTTGCATTTACCTATCAAATACAAACATAAATGAAAACTTATACATACATGTATATGTGTGCATGGGTATGCCTGTATTTGTGAGTATAAAAGGAAGAATTAGAAACTATGAACAGAGTGAGCCAAAAAAAAACAGCAATCCAGCGATGCTATATTAGTTGTTTCTTCATATATTTATTAATTGCATTCAAGCTTACACGTTATGTAACTTTAAGAATTTGAGATTAAAATTGTTTGGTCTATTCTGCTGCAAATTTTGAAAAATAAGAAATTAATAATTATTAGTAAACAAGGGTTGGCTGTGAAATATCAAAGAATTGAATTCAGTGTAGAACTTGTCAAGCAGTCAAAATACCACAACAGCAGACAAGCCATTGCTGATATCATCAATACAAACATACATACATATATATATATATATATATATATATATACACACACACACACACACACACACACACATACTCCCTAAATCCCACAAATATTGCAAAATAGCTTTTTGCAAAAAAATTAAGAAATTTTCAAATTCTAATTTGATTTCCTAATGACCCCTTTGAAATGCGTGTTGAGAGTGTTCGAATAATATGAACCGCAAAAATTTTAGTTCATGGAGAGATCCGCTATATATTCAGATGATAAAAGTGACATGATTATGGGTAAATTAGTCATTTAACTCCACAAAAGTTACTCAAAAAAGAAGTGTTGCAATTTTTGTGGGACCTCCTAATAAGGAATGTGTTGCAAATATTTTGTGGGATGGAGTATATATCGTGCATAAAATATGTTGTTGATACCTCCCGAAATGTACAGAGGGAAGAGAAAAATTGTACCATGAATATAACATTCTTTTAAGAGGTAAAGAAACACCACTGGAGAAACATGGGTAAGATCGGAAAAAGAATGCATGGATATAGTCCATTCTTGATGAGTTATGTCACTATTTGCCTCTAGAATGCTTTTATCCAAACCCATGGCACCAAATGGTGGATACCCTAAATAAGAAGAAAGAAAAAGTATTATAATAATAATAATAATGTTGAGGAAGTAAAATATTGAACCTCATCATTTATGTTAGTAGTTAGTACTGCATTGGAAGAAGTAAACTTAACAATAGCGTGATAAAGCAACTGTTACTCAACATCAGTCACAATAAATCAAATTAAAAACACAGTTTGAACTAATGGATGATTCTTCACAATTCAAAAAGAAAACTGAAGTATAATTAATTGTGAATGCAATTGAGATGTCAGAGTTATGTGAAGAAATGATAGATCTCGGTACAATATACATTATTGGGCCCAATGGGTAAGTGTCACAAGAAAATGTTATAGTAGAAAATGTAGTTAGG
This sequence comes from Panax notoginseng, assembly GCA_016801055.1. Lineage (NCBI taxonomy): Eukaryota > Viridiplantae > Streptophyta > Magnoliopsida > Apiales > Araliaceae > Panax > Panax notoginseng. The sequence continues at coordinate 23,998,840 of CM029019.1, forward strand.
TCTTTTTTTTATTTTTTATTATAGAGCGAGTACAAAATCTTATTAAATCTTGCAGTGCAAGAAGCATCCAATTGGTTTGGTTATTATCCAAAATCATGATTTTTAATCATGGATGCTGTAGCTGGTTGGCCAATACTAATGTATGTTGAATATATCAAATTAAGTCACATATAGTAAAAATATTTCTTTATAGAATAACAATGACGACATGATACCGACAAGGACAGGCCAACAATAAAACATCAGCTCAAGCACGGCAACATTGACAGAAAAAATATAACGACCACGAAAAGATACTATGGACATGGTGCTCATGCAACTATTGGAGCAAAAACATAATAATCACAAAAAGATAGTATGGAAATGGTGATCATTCAACTATTTGAGATCCATTTCTGATCATTCAACTAATTAGTCAAGCAAATATTATTTAGTTGCGGGATAATTAATTTGTTATACTTCAGTTTTCATTTTGAATATGTCTTTATTTGACTTTAAAAGATCAAATGTGATCCTATATTTTGAAACGGGAAACTGGGGAAGTATTTATAAAGCCATTCATCACTTAAAGGTGCATATCTATAACATAAGAACAAAAAGAGTGGTACATCTTATTTTATAAGGTGCTTAGCGCACAATTTATTTTCCTTTTTGCCTTCTCTTTTAGACTTTAAAACTTATTTCACTTAATCTCAAAAAATTTATAATATAAAGTTACTTCACATGTAGCAGTTTGCACTCCACATACATTTTACAATTGTTGTTGAGTGGAAATAACTAAATGTGCAGTGCATTTTCCATCCCCAAAGTTATGATTATAAACCCTGTTCAACCACTATATTTATGTGGTATACCAGTCTATTTTAAGTTAATTCAAGCTTGGCTTGCAGCACCTGCAAGGCTGCACTCACCTCTAGTAGTACACACAAATAGTATAACCAAACATGAGAAATGTAATCCCCCATCCCACATTCGAACATGTGGGTAGGAGTGAACTATTTATAAGGTCTCAATCCAACTACCAATGTTACTAGTTGTCATGACCTTGGCCCAACCAAGATGACCGAATTAATGCTCTTTTAGCCTTTTCGGGACTCGGTTTGAGATGGGTTGTTACGAATGACAGGAATTAAAGGGGAGAAACGAATATCTCATTTCTTATTGATGAAGCCTAATTCGACTTTGATTCAAAGGTGATTGTTAAAGCTATCCAAAAGGTGTTTGGACCCGTTCCTTCCGCTCCGGACCAATACATAATCTTCGTTTGTTTGCCACTATGACCAATTAGACAACGTGCCCTGGACCCAAATTTTAAGGGGTAATCTTGTACTTTCGGGTTGAATTAGAGTTTCATATATTTCATTATTTAAGTAGGGGATCTTGCATTGAATTATGTACAAATTTCTAAAGATGGTGAGACTGATTTACCAGTGACCGTAGACTAACCCAACCTTTGGGTGAACTGCGTAATTTTGTGCTTGTGTGTGATTATTTTTCTTTCGATTTCTTTTTGCTATTATTTTTGCTCTGTTAGTCTCCAAAAACATTTCCATGAAATGAAAATAGTTTGGTTGATTGTTCTATTGGAATGAGATGAACCACTCTCGTTACCAGCCAAATTGATGACTTTCATTCCTTACGGGGTTGTGGAATGACTTTTTCCTGTCCATACCATTCTTTATTCTGTTCCTACCTTAATTCTAAAGGATTGAAATTAAGAATATTAAACACTAAATACATTACTCAACCTGCCAAATATATCTCCAGATCCCAATAAAACAATTAAACATTCATGCGAAATATGAACAGCATAATTCCATACATAAATTCACAACAAACAGCCCAGAATCACACAATCAAAAAGAAATAATAGTAACATTGATAGACAGTGAACACGTATTCAGAGTTTACCCCAACCGTACCTGATTTTCTGCAATGCCGCCTTTCTCTTATTTGCCACAATGCCAAAACCACTATTTCAATACAAATATATAATTGATTGTTGAAGCAAATAAACAATAGGTCTAACCCATTTTTTATCTCTTAAAAGGGTGTATTTATCCCTGGCCTGTGTTCTAATGTGGGTATATACTCTGAGTGCACAAGGGCTTTAAGCAACCAAAAGAACCACCATTAAAGATGCTTTATTTGCCAGAGATGGCAACAATTGTTTACTTCCCTCCCTTTTTTCCCCATCTAAATAGCCTTTTTGGAATTTTCTTCTCTTTGCCTTTAACTGTGACGGTGCTATTTGGTGCTATCTTGCGCTCCTAACCTTTTAGATGTATAATTTTAACAAAAGTGTTTTTATAAAAAAGTTAAAATACTAGTATTTGATTACATAATTACACAATTATTTTAGGGATATTAATTAGACCTGGCAAACGGCCGGGCCGGGCCGAACGCGGGCCAGCTCAACAGCGGATCGGGTCAAAAAGGCCCGGGTTTTGGTAGGCTGGATAACAGTGGCCCGTGGCGGGCCGTCCCGGCCCGGCCGGCGGGCTTCTCCCTTTAATTTTTTTTTTTTACAAACTCTTTGCTACACCAGAAATTGTAATAATAATAAATATTAAAAATAATAAAATAATTAATAATAAACAATAATACAAACAAACACGATTAATTAATTACCTACATATCTCAATCAATTAAAATTTTAATAGTATTATACCCTTTAACATTTTATTGCAACTAATAGCTGGAAAATAAATACCTGAAAACAAAATTTGGATTTTTTTTTCTTTCAAAAAATTGGGTCTTTATGTGGTTTTCTCAAGAATAAATTTGGAATTTCAAGGAAAAAAGGTAAAGAGCTTTGAAATTAAAAAGAATAAATAAAATAGTAGTGAAGCTGCTGCTTCTTTTTTTCATTGGGAAATAAATACCTTGGCAAGATAAAAATTAGATGTTTTTTTTTTGGGTAATTGAGAAAATTTGGATCTTTCTTTTTGATAGATGGAATGGTTTTCTCAAGAATAAATTTGGTTTTTTTTTTTGCTGTTGGGAAAAGTTTCAGTTGAGAAAGGAGTGGGGGAAAAGGCACTGTATTTATGTCAACAAGATATATAGTACTGCACTGCCAGCCCCACTTTGTAAAAAGGTTACACCTTTTGTAATTTGATGAAGGCCTGAAGGGTAAATCCAGAAAACTGATCTCCCAAAATTGATCAGAATGGGAAAAAAAAAAGATGAGTTATTTATTTATAATTTGTGTAGCAAATATATAATGAATGTAAATATTGGCTAATTTAGTATTATTAATTAATTACCTACATTAACTACATATCTTAATTATAGTTAAAATATATTAAAGATTACATTAAAAATAAATAGTTGTTGTAACTCAGTTGGTTTGAACTCTTATTTATTTACTTACAAATCTTGTGTTCAAGTTTCACAACCCACAAGTAGTAATATTTTTATTTTATTTTATTTTTAAAAAAAGAAGTTCATGGGCCACGGGCCGAGCCAAAAAGGCCCAGATTTTGGTGGGCTGAAAAACTGCGGCCCAAAGCCCGGTTTTTGGTGGGCGGGCCGGGCCGGCCCGCGGGTCTTGGGCCCGTTTGCCAGGTCTATTAATGATAAATTTAAGATAATTATGTGGTATGAGATTTTTTTTTTAACCATTTAAGAATAATTTTAAGAAATTGATATTTTCACATGAAAAGTATCGCTATAGATGTATAGCGACAGGGAAAACCGTAGTTATAGAATCTATAGTGACACTTTTCATGTGAAAATATTATTTTTTATTGTGAAAATATTAGTTTCTTAAATTTATACTTGGTGCTTTTGTAAAAATATTTTAGATAAAAGTAATAAAAATTTTGTTTTAGTTTAAAGTGTTTTTCTACCCATTTTAAAAGTGTTTTTTAATATATTTTTCTTTTAAACTTAGAATTTTTGTAGTGCACCTAAAACTCCCCTAAATTAGTTTAAATCTTAAAATAAAATTATGTTAGCAAATTGAAGGTTATTTTTGGAGGTCGTAGGTCGCCGAAATACGGTACAACTCTCGTATCTCGGCAAGGTCATTGACATCGATTGTAGATTCGGTATTGATATGGGCAAAAAACTTCTTCATTTGAGTACTCTCTTATCATTATCTGTACATTAAGCTAAACCTAAGATGACACTGGAGCTTGGGGTGTAGTGGAGATAGTGGGAGTGACTACGGTGGATTTGGTGGTAATGACGGTGTCGGTAGTAGATCCCCAAATCTGGGTTACCTAACTCCGGGTTTAGTGCTCACGATCTATCATACAAATAACATATAACTACCTATTCATTTATGAATATTATCATACATACCATTAATTAATATCTTTATAATATTATCCCAGGTTATCTAACCTTAACATAATTAACATACCTTCAGATATACAAAAAGGTTTACATATAGAAACACAATAAGTAAAGTTTATAATAACTACTCCTGCACTTTGCCTTTGCCCTTGTCTTTCTCTAACCTTCATGCTACTTTGTTCTTAGCTGAAATTTATATTTAAGCAAGGGTGAGCAACGAGTTTGCTCCGCAAGTTAAAACATACAAAAAGATATATGAATCAAGACTATAAGACTCTAAATTCGATAGAACTTCAATAAAGTTCAAAGGACTTCGAAGCAACTGAATAAATTATTTATCAATAACAAGATTTTATCGAATTACTGGCTAAACAACAATTCAATGATGAAAGAGTAAAACTCTTTTGAAGTTTCAACAATGTTCAATTGATTAACAAGAGATAATAGTACTACAATAACAAAGTGAAATATTTCCAAATTTCATGCTGAGAGATTACAATGGATCTTGAACAAATCGAGTAATTATCAAATATTCAATGCTGAATTAACCCAGGCGTATTAGATAACCATAAAGATTAAATCATACACATTCGCAAGTACATAAATTAAGTGATCAGCTTCATTGTACCCAATATTATGCGTAATACTCAAAAATCACGCAACAGTCGGATATTCGACCGTAAAGTCCCCTTTTTATAAGGGTTGTTTGTAAGACCCCAAATTATTAATAAATAAAATTTAATTTCCTCTATTTATTATTCTGAAATAGTAAGGGTTGATTTGATTAATGTGGTTAGTTATGGGTAAAATGCGCAAATATTTTAAATAAGCAAGTGGTTATAAAATATTCATTGTTGTCGGGGAATATTCGCTTGGTCGTGGAATATTATTACTGTCGGAGAACATTCGTACGACGGCGCAGTCTTTTGTGGGCCCCATAACGGAAAGCGATTGAATGAAGAAAACGACAAAAATAAGTTGTTTATAAATAACGGCGTAGTTGTTACCGTTAATATTGTTGGAAAACCCGGTGGTTAAAACACGGTAATACGCGTTGTTGCACAGTAGCACACGGTATTGCACCAATTATTGATTCTTACGTAAGAAAACACTACTCAATAATAGTTACAGTAATTACTGTTCAGTATTTTATTTTATTGATTAAATAATTGCTACGTTGATATTTTATAATTGTCACTACGTAGTATTTTCCATTATCGGAGCAATAATTCATATTATCTGAATAATATTATTAGATAACATTATTGGTAATGTCTAGAAAGCTCTGTCTAAGGAGAGGTTTGGTGCGCGCCAGTAAGGAGAAATCTTTATTGGAAAGCCTCCTCTTTCCTGGGAACGGCCTGGTTGCCAGTACTGTGATTCTGTAATATTATTTGTGTATAATTAATTATTGATTTATATGATGAGGAAAATATTGATTTTATGTGGATATAGATGGAGAAAATTTTTAATGTGATAATTGTTGAAAATTAATATTTTATCTTTCTCTGATAAAATAATTCATTTAAATATATTATTTTAATAATATATTGATGGTGATATTTTTACAATGAATGTGGGATATATGAGTATATGAGGAGGAAGAGTATTTTTGTGGCATTAAATGATTAACACATATTTTGTGTGTTGGTGGACACAATTCTTGACCAAAAATTTATTATTGACTGTAAAATCGTCCGTTTGTGGATTTCGGACAATTTCTGTTTAGAATTTGAAAAAACTTTCTTTTGTAAAGTTGTAGAGAATTGAATTTCCTATAAAAACACGCGAGATTCGAATTTTCTGACAAAAGGGCTATTTATTATGAATTATTGAAGTTCTGAAGTTCCGAAATAATTAATTTTTGGAAGTTTTAATTATTATTTTAAAGATAAACGTTTTTTTCAAATTAGTGGGCTCAACATGTGATAAGAATGGGCTGAATTCAGATCTTTCAAGGTGGGCTTGACAATTTTATAAATATAATATTATTATATTCATTTTTCTACTTTGGTGTTCTAAGCATTTTCTTATAAATAGGGTGCTTAGGTTAGAATTAAAAATCACACCAGAAACTGAAATCTTCTCTCTTTCTCTCTCTATATTAGTGAGTGTATTCTTGTGAGTATTCTAATACTTTGAGTATTGCTATACAGTGCAAGTTCAAGTCATAGCCTATATCCGGTGTTTCAACTAGAAGTACTGTTTTTACGAGATAAGGGATTTTATTTTATTCCAAAATGATATTATTTCTTCAATATCATTATGTCGAAATATTGGTTAGAAATTTTTATCAAATTTGGAACTTTTCACGTCGGGGTTACTATTCATAAGTTACTATTCACGAGTTACTATTCACGAGTTACTATTCACCGAAAAATGAAATTTTTTTCTTTTCGTCCAAAATATCTATTCTGGGTACTAGCTTTGATTGTATCCATGTTTTGATCATTCTTGAATTTTACTTCACTATGAATAATTATGAGGTATTTTTGGACATGGAATAGCTGAAATACGAATCCTTAATATTTATTATTTTGTTTCACTGGATTCGTTTCCTTTAAAATATTTTTCATCATCCTCAGTCCTAAATGATGATATAATTGAATATCTTTGGCCTGTAGTACAAAGATTAATGATTTCTGATGAATATCTTTGGCCTGTAGTGCAAAGATGAACATGTGTTGAGATGAACATGACCAACTGATGAATATCTTTGGCTTGTAGTGCAAAGATGAATATTGATTGATGTTACAAGGATAAAATATTGATGATGGACTTTTAAATTCATAGATAATAGTAGATTTTATTCTCTACGTAACTCTTCTATGAATTATTAATTTCCGCTGCGAATATTGATTTAAAACTTGTTGTCTATTGTATTCTATTAAATTTTTTCCTGTTGAAGACTAACGATAATTTGTTGTATATTATCTTAGTCATAATGTTCTTTACTGGGCTAGTTGATCTCACCCTTTTCCTTTTTGTTCCATTTTTCTCAGGAGGCGAGAATGTAGCGAGTACTAGTTGGAGTATGGAATGATGGTTCTAGAAATTATTTTAGTAATCCTCACCATTTTTGTGAAATAATGTATCAATAATTGTAATGAGGACTTATTTGAGTGTGGATATTGTCTAGATGACAATATTTGTATTTAAACTCACAGTTCTTATGTTGTAATAGTAAAGATGTATTTGTTTCTGTACCATGTTATTGACGACTCAGAATGGGTGTTGTATACCTGTTTTGGGACCGTCACAGTTGGTATCAGAGCTTAGGGATATGATCTCTGGCGGAGATCGGGGAATAGAACTAGGAGGGGAGTGTGACGCACCCAAAATTAGGTATACATCACCCATCTTGGGTCACCAGATACATGGTACAGAATTCAAATACAACTTACTAATACAACTGTCATGTACAATACGACAAAATATAATTGTGAGTTTGAATACAAATATTGTCTACTAGAGAGTATCCATACTCAAAAGGAGTCCTCATTACAATTATTATCACACTATTTCACAGAATAGTGAGGACTACTAATGCTATCCTCTGGACCATCACTCCGTTCCCCAACTCGTCCCAGCTATATTCTCATTTCCTGAAAAGAACAGTGAAAGAAAGGGTGAGCTCAACTAGCCCAGTAAGAAATATTATGACTAAGATAATGCAGAATAAATTATCATTAGTCTCCAACAATGTTAAACTGATAAAATATAATAGACATCAAGTTTAACTGCAGCGGAACAAGCAATCCATTAAAAGAGTCAAGTAGAAAATAAACTCTACTATCTTTTATGATTTTAAAGGTTTTTCAGCACTGTGATCGCTGGGACTCAGCTTAATAAAATAATCCACATCATCGAATCACCCCTGCACTACGGCCAAGGATATTTGTGTATTCATTAATGGTCATGATCATGCCAACAACTGTCCATCAACGCACTACGGGCCAATGAGGACTTTTACCATATCATTTGTAACATTACGGTCATGATTATACCGAATAATCCATGGTCATAATCATACCAAGTCCATCTATACACTACAGGCCACAGATAACTTTTAACATTTTATAAACATGAGGATGATGACAATGATATAAGAATTCAATAAAATAAGTTCAAGAATTAATTTATCCAAGAATTAACAACGTCCAAATTGTCAACATGATACTGCATTGTGGAGTAAAATTCAAGAATGCTTAGAATAATATTTTCATGAAAAGATACTGGATGAAACACAATTATCAAGGATATTCCACTAATTTCATGGAGTGTAGAAGTTAAAACTTAACCAACTGAGTATAATAAAGAATGTAATAACAAAAGAAATCACCCGACATGCGATAGACCGCACAGACAGGTTATTCTAACAGAATAATAAATAATGGAACCAGGTCCGGCGTAAACGCACAGACAGGATATTCCGACAGAATAATAAATAATGGAACCAGGTCCGGTGTAAAACACACAGACAGGATGTTCCAACAGAATAATAACAAGAAGGAACAAGGTCCGGTGTAAAACACACAGACAGAATGTTCCAACAGAATAATAGAAGAATGTCACCAAGTATAGGGTAGACCGCGTATACAGGTTATTCCAACAGAATAATAAGAAATGGAATAACAAAAGTTCTCTTCATGAATAAGAAAGAATAACACCCCTTACGATTACAACAAATAATATCCCTTACCGTAAAAGAAACTGAATATATGAAAAGAAAGTTAGCAGACTTCTCTTCTTATTTCTCTCTATAACTTTCTCTCTCTAGAGTTTAGTGAATTTGTAAGAAAATAATGAAAGAATGAGCTTCTATTAATAGAAAAATAGAATGCATAGTAACTAACTTCTGAACGGTCCAGATCAATTTACTTTAATCTGACGGTCCATATTTAAAGCAAAATCTTTTAAATAAAATATAATATATTATATATATATATATATATATATATATATATATATATATATATATATATATATATATATATATATATATATAACTCACGGGTGCTTAACAATTACGTCTGATAATTCACGATTGATTCTGTTGATCAATAACTGCCTAGCACTCAATTGATACCATCAAATAAAATAACCTATTATAATATATATATATATATATATATATATATATATATATATATATAATACCAATAATAATACTCCTCCCATGTCCATTAAAACTCCCCCCCCAATTATCAACCCAAGTGACAATTTGTCTTCCACCCAAGACTTTGTAATACACATGGGTCTCACTTGTGGGCCCTCACCTTTTATTATAAAAATAACTTTCTACCGGTTATTTTGAAAAATAGATAAATGGGGGTCCATAAAATAAGAAAAATTGAGTGACTTCTCACGTAAGCATCAATAATCAATACCGTGTGCTACTATGCAACCACGCGTATTACTGTACTTTTACTACCGAGTAGTTCAACAGTATCAACGGTAAAACTTCCGCCGTTATTTTCATAAAAATATTTTTGTCGTTTTCTCAATCCGACAATAATTCCGTTGTGGGGTCCACCAATGATTGTGCCGTTGTACGAATATTTCCTGTTAAAACGAATACTCCCCGACCAATCAAATATTATATAACAACTTGCGTACATTACAAAATTTATAAATATTACATATAACTATAACATTATATCAATTTTACTCCATAATATTCAAAAATAATATTTATAGAAAAATTCATCTTTATTCAAAAAGTTGGGGTTTTACAATCTCCCCTTCTTATGAAATTTCGCCCTCGAAATTAGGGTACGTACCTGGTATGTCGAAGAGGTAAGGATACCTTGATTTCATTTCAGATTCTAACTCCCAAGTCATTTCCTCAACATCGTGGTTTCTCCACAAAACTTTAACTTGAGGTATAACCTTGGTGCGTATAATATGTTCATTCTTATCCAAGATTTGAACAGGAACCTCTTCATACGTCAAATTTTCCACTATTTCGTCCGGTTATAACTCAAGAATATGGTTCGGGTCTTCCACATACTTACGTAGCATGGATATGTGAAAAACGTTATGAACACGAGACATACTTGGCGGTAAAGCGAGTCTATAGGCCACAGTTCCTACTCGATCGAGGATTAAAAATGGGCCGATGAATCGAGAATTGAGCTTTTTTCTCTCTTTCCAAATCTCGTAACTTCTTTCCATAGAGCAACACGTAACAACACATGATCTCCTATATCGAATTCCACGTCCTTTCGATGAAGATCAACATAACTCTTTTGTCGATCTTGTGAGGTTTATATACGTTGCCGGATCGTTTGAATCTTTCCCGTAGTCATACGTACCAACTCCGGTCCCAACAACGTTGCTTCACCCACCTCATCCCAGCATACCGGAGAACGACATTTTCTTCCATACAACGCTTCGAATGGAGCCATGCCAATACTTGCTTGATAACTGTTGTTGTAGGAAAACTCTACCAATTGTAAGAACCTATCCCAACTTTCTTTGAAATCAAGGACACAGAGCCTTAATAGATCTTCAAGAGTTTGAATAGTCCTCTCTGATAGTCCGTCCATTTGAGGATGATATGCCGAACTAAATCGTAAATCTGTGCCCATAGCTTTTTGTAAACTAACCCAAAATCGTGAAGTGAATCTTGGGTCTCAATCAGAAACTATGGATACTGGCATACCATGCAGTCTTACAATCTCGTTTATGTACATACGAGCAAGACGTTCAAGTGTATAAGTTTCTCGTATCAGTAAGAAATGAGCAGACTTGGTCAATCTATCAACAATGACCCAAATCGCATCTATGCCTTGAGAAACTTTAGGAAGACCGGTAACGAAATCCATGGTAATGTGCTCCCACTTCCATTCTGGAATTTCAAGTGGTTGCAATGGACCTTTTGGTACTTGATGCTCCGCCTTGACTCGTTGACACGCTAGACACCTTGAGACAAGCAGCGCTATCTCTCTCTTCATATTGCTCCACCAAAATGTATGACGAATATCATGATACATTTTGGTACTCCCAAGATGGATTGCAAACGGTGTGTTATGCGCATCCATCATGATTTTATACTTTAAATTAGGGTCGTTAGGAACACAAAGTCTGGAGTTGACTCGAAGTATTCCTTCATCATCGATTCTTGCTTCCGGCATAGCACCTTCTTGCACTTTCTTCCTCATACGCATCAGCTCCAGGTCTGTAGCTTGAGCAGCTTTAACTTTATCAATTAAAGTCGGTTCTACTCGTATATTCGCCATCATCACATGGGTCCCTGGAGTTTTTTAACTCTATCTCCATCCTTTGCAAGTCACACAAAATGGGCTTTTGTGTTGTCAATATTACACTCATACCCGCATATGATCTTCTACTCAACGCGTCAGCTATCACGTTCGCTTTTCTACATTGATATTAAATGGTACGATCGTAATCTTTAACAGCTTGAGCCAATGTCTTTGGCGCATGATACGTTTGTTTTAAGTAAAGAAATATTTGAGGGTTTAAGAAATGGGTTTTGTACTGGGGTCAATACAAAATTCGATTTCACGCTCTAGGGGTAGGCTAGAAAATCTTCAAGAATACGTTAGGAAATTTATTAACAATAGAAATATCATTCAAAATTGTGACTCTCATCCCAGACTTGGATAACACGTCACATTGATACCTATCAACTTGTCATCGTCATTTACAACGTCTCCTATGAAAAGTCTGGCTTCGGTGCATTCCACACCAGGAAGTCAACAACGTAAGGAACGGGGATCTTTACTTATGGCTTGATATGATAATGATTGACTTTAGTGGTTTGGTTGCTTGAATTCGCATAACAGGTTGGTTAGGAATATGAAAATTAACAACCTTACGAAAAGCATGATGGGTATTTAACCAATTGTTTCCAAAAATCACATATCGACAGGTAACGTGAAAGTGTCGATTTGAATCAAATAAGATTTATAAATAGTGGAGTTAACGAAGGTTTCTCCTAACAGAGTTTCAACAGATAAGTCAAGTCTAATAAAAAAAAATTTTAAGAGCCAAGTTTAAACGTTGAACACAACTAGGTGAAATACAAGAGTGGGTAGAACCAGTATCGAATAAGGTACAAACTTCGTAAGGGTTTATGATTAGCTTACCCGTGATAACTTCATTTGGGTTCCTCACTTGTTGGGAAGTCATGACAACCGCTCTCCCTTGAACTACCCGGCTTTGACTTGTCTGGGGTAGCATTTGGTGTCATCACTATCGTAAGAATTGACTTTAATATAGGGCATATTCCACCCTCAACTGCTTCATCGTACTCCTGCTTCATGATCTGAATCATCAATCTTCGATCCATATCGAGTTCAGATTGACCTCTCTATACAGGATAATTCAAAACTCGATGTTGGGTTCTCCCAATTGCTGTCCAAAAAGAGTAATGTATATCATCTATTTTAGCCTTTTTGGATCGGACGTCTCTTTCTACAATATCAACACGTCGTGCGGCTTTTACCCACGCATCCTTCATTCTCACTCGTTTAGTTGTTTCTTCTTTCAGCTGATCCTTGATATTTGAATTCTCATATTCCAACTTTAATATCTTACACTTTGCCAAAGCGTGATTTTGTTCGAGCATCACATATCGGGTAACACAATTTTGAATCGTTACATCTCTTTGCTCCACAGCCGTCTGCCGTTCTTCAGCCTGATCTTCTAACTCATGAACACGATTTTGTAATTCTAAGTTTTGATCATAAATTTCTTCTAGCCAATTCTCCACAGGTTCCTCTTCTTCCTTACTCTCAGCTGCTACCTCTGCCACTAGCTCGGGTGCAACTATTAGTTCTTCACTTACCACGTAGATATCTCTAATTTCTTCTTCGCCTGATATTACAATATCCTGGTTGGTGATTAGAGGTGTCACGGTCTCATTCACTCCATTGTTGACATTTTCAGCTGCCATTTTCAAATACTGCCACAAAACAAGGGTTAATTAACATGTCACATATTATCAATATACTCTGACCAACCAATTAAATAACAAATAAACTTAGGTAGGTCATACTAGTGAAAGAATACCCCGTCTCTCCCCTCCTAGTTCTAGTCTCACATCTTAGCCAGGGATCATATCCCTAAGCTCTGATACCAACTGTGACGCACCCAAAATTAGGTATACATCACCCATCTTGGGTCGCCAGATACATGGTACAGAATTCAAATACAACTTACTAATACAACTGTCATGTACAATACAACAAAACATAATTGTGAGTTTGAATACAAATATTGTCTACTAGAGAGTATCCATACTCAAAAGGAGTCCTCATTACAATTATTATCACACTATTTCATAGAATAGTAAGGACTACTAATGCTATCCTCTGGACCATCACTCCGTTTCCCGACTCGTCCCAGCTATATTCTCATTTCCTGAAAAGAACAGTGAAAGAAAGGGTGAGCTCAACTAGCCCAGTAAGAAATATTATGACTAAGATAATGCAGAATAAATTATCATTAGTCTCCAACAATGTTAAACTGATAAAATATAATAGACATCAAGTTTAACTGCAGCGGAACAAGCAATCCATTAAAAGAGTCAAGTAGAAAATAAACTCTACTATCTTTTATGATTTTAAAGGTTTTTCAACACTGTGATCGCTGGGACTCAGCTTAATAAAATAATCCACATCATCAAATCACCCCTGCACTACGACTAAGGATATTTGTGTATTCATTAATGGTCATGATCATGCCAACAACTGTCCATCAACGCACTACGGGCCAATGAGGACTTTTACCACATCATTTGTAACATTACGGTCATGATTATACCGAATAATCCATGGTCATAATCATACCAAGTCCATCTATGCACTACAGGCCACATATGACTTTTAATATTTTATAAACATGAGGATGATGACAATGATATAAGAATTCAATAAAACAAGTTCAAGAATTAATTTATCCAAGAATTAACAACGTCTAAATTGTCAACATGATACTGCTTTGTGGAGTAAAATTCAAGAATGCTTAGAACAATATTTTCATGAAAAGATACTGGATGAAACGCAATTATCAAGGATATTCCACTAATTTCATGGAGTATAGAAGTTAAAACTTAACCAACTGAGTATAATAAAGAATGGAATAACAAAAGAAATCACCCGACATGCGATAGACCGCACAGACAGGTTATTCTAACAGAATAATAAATAATGGAACCAGGTCCAGCGTAAACGCACAGACAGGATATTCCGACAGAATAATAAATAATGGAACCAGGTCCGGTGTAAAACACACAGACAGGATGTTCCAACAGAATAATAACAAGACAGAACAAGGTCCGGTGTAAAACACACAGACAGAATGTTCCAACAGAATAATAGAAGAATGTCACCAAGTATAGGGTAGACCGCGTATACAGGTTATTCCAACATAATAATAAGAAATGGAATAACAAAAGTTCTCTTCATGAATAAGAAAGAATAACACCCCTTACGAGTACAACAAATAATATCCCTTACCGTAAAAGAAACTGAATATATGAAAAGAAAGTTAGCAGACTTCTCTTCTTATTTCTCTCTATAACTTTCTCTCTCTAGAGTTTAGTGAATTTGTAAGAAAATAATGAAAGAATGAGCTTCTATTAATAGAAAAATGGAATGCATAGTAACTAACTTCTGAACGGTCCAGATCAATTTACTTTAATATGACGGTCCATATTTAAAGCAAAATCTTTTAAATAAAATATAATATTTTATATATATATATATATATATATATATATATATATATATATATATATATATATATATATAACTCACGGGTGCTTAACAATTACGTCTGATAATTCACGATTGATTCTGTTGATCAATAAATGCCTAACACTCAATTGATACCATCAAATAAAATAACCTATTATATATATATATATATATATATATATATATATATATATATATATATAACACATGTCTTTGAAAAACTACTCCACCCGACAACATCAATCTCCCACCCAATTTTGTCAACTTGACAACTTAACCACTTTACTTATATATATATATATATATATATATATATATATATATATATATATATATATATATATATATATATATAATACCAATAATAATACTCGTCCCGTGTCCATTAAAATCCCCCCCCCCAATTATCAACCCAAGTAACAATTTGTCTTCCACCCAAGACTTTGTAATACACATGGGTCTCACTTGTGGGCCCTCACCTTTTATTATAAAAATAACTTTCTACCGGTTATTTTGAAAAATAGATAAATGGGGGTCCATAAAATAAGTAAAATTGAGTGACTTCTCACGTAAGCATCAACAATCAATACCGTGTGCTACCATGTAAGCACGCGTATTACTGTACTTTTACTACCGAGTAGTTCAACAGTATCAACGGTAAAACTTTCGCCGTTATTTTCATAAAAATATTTTTGTCGTTTTCTCAATCCGACAATAATTCCGTTGTGGGGTCCACCAATGATTGTGCCGTTGTACGAATATTTCCTGTTAAAACGAATACTCCCCGACCAATCAAATATTATATAACAACTTGCGTACATTACAAAATTTATAAATATTACATATAACTATAACATTATATCAATTTTACTCCATAATATTTAAAAATAATATTTATAGAAAAATTCATCTTTATTCAAAAAGTTAGGGTTTTACAGGGAGAGACAAGTAAATCATTCGCTAGTGTGTCCTACCTAAGCTTATTTGTTGGTTGGTCATAATATAGGGATATTATGTGATTTATTAATTTGTTAAATTAACCCTTGTTTTATGGCAGTATTTGAGAATGTCGACTGAGAATGTTAACAGTGGAGTAAATGAAACCGTGGAGATACCTGTACTCACCAACGAGGAGAACGTGCAACAGGCTGACAATGTTCCTTCTGTGAACAACCCCACTGAGCAGACGATGAACGATGAGATGTTTAGAAGCTTTTGCGATTCATGCAAAATCAGACGAGGGAGACTCGTGTGCAGAATACAGGTGGAAATGATAACAACGCGCGGTTTGTCACAGCCAAGCAGTTCAAAGAGTTGGGACCACCAGAATTCTGGGGAAAGCCGGATCCGATTAAGACGGAGACGTGGGTCAAGCAAATTACTAAGATATTCGATGTCTTGGGATGCACGGAGGAACAAAAGGTTCCATTCGCCACCTTTATGTTCCGTGGCGAGGCAGACTACTGGTGAGAGTCTGTGAAACGTACCCATCCAGTCGCACTCAGCATGTCTTGGGAGACATTTCAGAAACTGTTCAATGACAAATACTTTGCTGAAAGTGTTCGTCATATAAAAGAAGTGGAGTTTATTAGACTGGAGCAGAACAACATGACGGTGTCCCAGTACGAGGCGAAGTTTGCAGAGTTGTCCAGGTTTGCACCTCATTTGGTGGAGAATGAGGAACGTATGACGCGGATGTTTCTGAGAGGTTTGAAACCCGGCATACGTCAATATCTCATTTCTCATAAATTTTATCTCTATTCAGATGTTGTCAACAGGGCTTAATTATTAGAGCGAGATAACGAGTATGGTCAACCGAGGGACCACAACCAGGATCATACCGGTGACAACAGTCATCAGAACAATGATAACCAGCGGATAAAGAAGAATACGGACAAGAACGACAACCACTCTGGTGGTAATCATGGCCAAGAAAATAGAAGAAGCGAGTTGAGAGGAGATTTTTAAAAAAGGAGATTCAACAATGATAATACGAAGACGTCAGCACCAGCAGCAACTGGTTCCAAGGGAGGAGAACGACCACCGGTCATATGCTATAAGTGTAGAAAAGAAGGACATATCAGCCCAAACTGTCCACAACAATTTAAGGTATGTTATAACTGTGAAAAGGAAGGACATATCGCTCGAGATTGCACTGTAGCGAAACCAAGTCCAACGGGGGTGGTGACTCAAAAAGTTGTCCCAGAAAAGTCAAAGTCAACGGTTCCTGGAAGAGCGTTTTTCGTGACTGATCAGAATGCGAGGAACCCGAACGAAGTTAGCACGGGTTAGTTAATTATAAATTTTTGCGAAGTCTATACCTTATTAGATACCGGTTCTACCCATTCATTTATCTCTCCTGCTTATACTCAACGTTTAAACTTGACTCCGGAGAAAATTAGACTTTGACTTATCTGTTGAAACTCCGTTAGGAGAAACTTTCGTTACATCCACTGTTTATAAATCTTGTTTGATCCAAGTTGGCACCATCACATTACCTGTTGACCTTATCTCTTTAAAGATACTTGCTTTTGATGTGATTTTAGGAATTGATTGGTTAACTACTCATCATGCCAAAATTGATTATTTTCGTAAGGTTGTTAGTTTTCATATTCCTAAGCAACCTGTTATTCGAATTCAAGCAACCAAACCACTAAAGTCAATCACTGTCATATCAAGCCGTAAAGTCATTCATTTATTAAAAAATGGATGTCAAGCTTTCTTAGCCATGTCATGAACTTGAACAAAAATACGTCAGATTTGAATGATATTTCTGTTGTTAGTAAAATTTTTGACGTATTTCCTGAAGAATTTCTTGGCTTACTCCCAGAGCGTGATATTGAATTTTGTATCGACTTTGAACCCGGTACAAAACCTATTTCTAAAATCTCATATCGAATGGCTCCTATTGAACTTTAGGAGTTAAAAACCCAACTATAGAAGTTGATAACCGAGCCTCTATCTGGTGACTTCCTTTGTGGAATGCATTGAAGCCAGACTCTTCGTAGGGGACGCCATATTCGTATGGTAGTAAACTGATAGGTGCCATTGTGACGTGCTATCCAAGATTGGGATATGAGTCACAGTTGAGAGCAACCTAAGTCAGTAATCGAAATACGTAGCTTTCTAGGCTTAGCTGGTTATTATCAAAGATTCGTGTAAGAATTTTCTCGAATCGCTACCCCGTTAACTCAGCTGACTCGGAAAGATATCAAATTCGTATGGAGCGAAGAATGCGAGAAAAGTTTCCAAGAGCTTAAGAGGAGACTCATTTCGGCACCTGTTCTGACAATACCATCTGGTTCGGATGGATTTGTTATCTACAGCGATGCTTCAGGCAAATGGTTAGGATGTGTTCTCATGCAACGTGGGAAAGTCATAGCCTATGCCTCGCGACAACTTAAAGAATATGAGAGGAATTATCCTACTCATGATCTAGATTTGGCAGCAGTCGTTTTCGCGCTAAAGATCTGGAGGCACTAACTATATGGGGAGAAAGTGGAGATATATTCAGACCATAAAAGCCTCAAATATTTCTTCACTCAAAAAGAACTCAACATGCGACAACGACGTTGGCTCGAGCTGTTGAAAGATTACGACCACACTATTCAATACCATCCTGAAAAAGCAAACGTGGTAGCTGACGCGTTGAGTAGAAGATCATATGCAGGAACGAGTGCGATGATGTCAAGTATACGCGTAGAACCAACTTTAATCGATAAAGTTAAAGTTGCTCAAGCTACAGACCCGGAGCTGATGCGTATGAAGAAGAAAGTGCAAGAAGGTGCTATTCCAGAAGCAAGAATCGATGAAGAAGGAATACTTCGAGTCCACTCCAGACTTTGTGTTCCTAACGATTCTGATTTGAAGTACAAGATCATGATGGAGGCACACAATACACCATTTGCAATCCATCCTGGAAGTACTAAAATGTATCGTGATCTTCGACATACATTTTGGTAGAACAATATGAAGAGAGAGATTGCAAAGTTTATCTCGAGGTGTTTAACTTGTCAACGTGTAAAGGTGGAGCATCAAGTACCAAAGGGTCCATTGCAACCACTTGAGATTCCGAAATGGAAGTGGAAACAAATTACCATGGATTTCGGTTCGGGTCTTCCCACGGTTTCTCAAGGCATAAATGCTATTTGGGTTATAGTTGATAGATTAACCAAGTCTGCTCATTTCTTGCCGATACGGGAGACTTATTCCCTTGAACGTCTTGCTAGTATGTACGTGAATGAGATTGTAAGGTTGCATGGCATGCCAGTATCCATAGTTTCGAATCGTGACCCAAGATTCACTTCAAGATTTTGGGTTAGCTTGCAAAAAGCTATGGGCACGGATTTACGGTTCAGTTCGGCATACCATCCTCAAACGGACGGGCAATCAGAGAGGACTATTCAAACTCTTGAAGATCTATTAAGACTTTGTGTCCTAGATTTCAAAGGAAGTTGGGATAAGTACCTACCATTGGTGGAATTCTCCTACAACAACAGTTATCAGGCAAGTATAGGTGTGGCTCCCTTTGAAGCATTGTATGGACGAAAGTGTCGCTCTCCAGTATGTTGGGATGAGGTGGGAGAAGCAACGTTGTTGGGACCAGAGTTGGTACGAATGACTACAGAGAAGATCTAAACGATTCGACAACGTATACAAACGGCACATGATCGACAAAAGAGTTATGCGGATCTTCATCGAAGGGACATAGAATTTGACATTGGGGATCATGTATTATTACGTGTAGCTCCATGGAAAGGAGTTACAAGATTTGGGAAGAGAGGAAAGCTCAATCCACGATTTATTGGTCCATTTCAGATTCTTGACCGAGTAGGAAATGTGGCCTATAGACTCGCGTTACCTCCAAGTATGTCTCGTGTTCATAATATTTTTCATATATCTGTGCTTCGTAAATATATGAAAGACCCGAACCACGTTATTGAGTTAGAACCGGACGAGATAGCCGAAGACTTAACATACGAGGAGGTACCTGTCAAGATCTTGGATAGGAAGGAGCACGTCCTACGCACGAAGGTCATACCACAAGTTAAAGTTTTGTGGAGGAACCATGCTATTGAAGAAATGACCTGGGAGTTGGAAACGGAAATGAAAGCGAGGTATCCTCATCTTTTCGAAACACCAGGTACGTATGTCAATTTCGAGGACGAAATTTCACAAGGAGGGGAGGTTGTAAGACTCCAAATTATTAATAAATGAAATTTAATTTCCTCTATTTATTATTCTGAAATAGTAAGGGTTGATTTGATTAATGTGGTTAGTTATGGGTAAAATGCGCAAATATTTTAAATAAGGAAGTGGTCATAAAATATTCATTGTTGTCGGGGAATATTCACTTGGTCGTGAAATATTCTTACTGTCGGAGAATATTTGTAAGACCCCAACTTATTAATGAATAAAATCAAATTTTTTCTAAATATTATTGTGAATAATAAGGGGTAAATTTGATATAATACTTTGGTTATGGGTGAAATGTGCAAATTTTACAAAATAAGCAAGTGGTTATAAAATATTCATTTTGTCGGGGAATATTCGTTTGGTCGTGGAATATTCTTGCTGTCGGCCCCATAACGGAAAGCGATTGGATGAAGAAAACGACAAGTATAATTTGTTTATAAATAACGGCGTAGTTGTTATCGTTAATACTGTTGGAATACCCGGTGGTTAAAATACAGTAGCACACGGTATTGCACCAATAATTGATTCTTACGTAAGAAGGCACTACTCAATAATTGTTACAGTAGTTACTGTTCAATATTTTATTTTATTGATGCAATAATTGTTGCGTTGATATTTTATATTATTGTTGTTTCAATAATTGTTGCTGCACAGTATTTTCCATTATCAGATCAATAATTCATATTATTTGAATAATATTATAAGATAACATTATTGGCAATGTCTATAAAGTTCTGTCTAAGGAGAGGTTTGGTCATCTAATTGCGCGCCAGTAAGGAGAAATCCTTATTGAAAAGCCCCCTCTTTCCTAGAAACGGCCTGGTTGTCATAAATGTGATTCTGTAATATTATTTGTGAATAATTAATTATTGATTAATATGATAAGGAAATATTTATTTTATGTGAATATAAATGAGGGATATATTTTTGTGGTTAAAAATGAAGGAGTTAATGTTGAGGTTTTTATCAGTATTTTTGTCGGAATGGAGGTATTAAAAATCAGGGTTTTTGAGATATTTTGCGGGGGTTATAATTTTTAATCCGACCGTTGGATCGTGGTAATTTTTGGATATGTTATACATATATAAGTTGAGTATATGTCCACAAATTTTGAACCGTTAAAAATGAACGTATGATTTATTATGAATTTTACGAGATGACTGGTTCAAAAATTGTTAAATTTTCAGAGTTTATCATTTTGATAGAAAATTCTAGAATTGGTGGGCCCCACTTGTGGTTGGTGAAGAAATATGCTGAATTATATTTCAAATGTGGTGGGTGGGAATAGTAGCAGGTAAAGCCATCAGGTTGCAGGTCAAGCCTACTAAAATTTTCCTATAAATAGAGGGCTAAGTTAGAATTAAAAATCACACCAGAAACAAGTTTTCTCTCTTTCTCTCTCTAGATTATTGAGTGTATTTTGTGAGTATTTAGATACTTTGAGAGTTTCTATTCATCAGAGCAAGTTTCTTTCAGCCTTATACCGGTATTCCGACCAGAAGTACTGATATCTTGAGGTAAGGGATATTATTTTCTTCTTAAATGATATTATTTTCTTCAATATCATTATGCTGAAATATCAACATGAGTTTTTATCAAATTTAAAACTTTTTTGTGTCGGGGTTACTATTCACGTATACGTTACTATTCACGTATACGGCACTATTCACGAATACGACACTATTCACCGAAAAATAAAATTTTTCCTTTTTGTCCAAGATGTCTATTATGGTTACTATCTTTGATTGTATCCATGTTTTGATCTTTATTTTTGAATTCTGCTTCACAATTGAGTATTATGAAGTATTATTGATCTTGGATAAACTGTTATACGAATCCCTAATATTTATCCTTCTGTCTCACTGGATTCGTTCTCTTTAAGATATTTTTCATCATCCTCAGTCCTAAATGATGATATTACTGAATATCTTTGGCCTGTAGTGCAAAGATGTATGATTACCTGATGAATATCTTTGGCCTGTAGTGCAAAGATGAACAGGTGTTGAGATGAACATGACCGACTGGTGTTACAAATGAATATCTTTGGCCTGTAGTGCAAAGATGAATATTTGATTCAAGATGTATATTGATTGATGTTACAGGGATAAAATATTGATGATGGACTTTTAAATCTTAGAAGATAGTAGAATTCTTTCTCTACTTGACTCTTCTAATGGTTTGCTGTTTCCGCTGCAGTTGTTGATCTAAAACTTGTTGTCGATTATATTCTATCAGATTTTTCCCTGTTGAATACTAATGATAATTTGTTGTATATTATCTTAGTCATAATATTCTTTACTGGGCTAGTTGAGCTCACCCTTTTCCTTTTTGTTCCATTTTTCTTCTCAGGAGGTGAGAACATAGCAGGATCTAGTCGGGGTATGGAGTGATGGTTCTAGAAAGATGTTTTAGCAGTTCTCACTATTTCTGTAAAATAGTGTTTGAATAATTGTATTTAGGACTTATTTGAGTGTGAATATTGTCTAGAAGACAATATTTGTATTTAAACTCACAGTATGTGTTGTCGCATTTTGCATGACAATTGTATTATTGAAGTTGTAGTTTGCTTTCTGTACCATGTATTTGGCGACTCAGAATGGGTGTTGTATACCTATTTTGGGGGCGTCACAGTTGGTATCAGAGCTTAGGGATATGATCCCTGGCTGAGGTGTGAGACAAGAACTAGGAGGGGAGAGACGGGGAATTCCTTCGCTAGTATGACCTGACTAAGTTTATTTGGTATTTATTTGGTCGGTCAGAGTATAGGGATAATATATGACATGACTATTAACCCTTGTTTTATGGCAGTATTTAAGAATGGCAGCTGAGAACGTTAATAATGGAGTAAATCAGACCGTGGAGACACCTTTGATCACCACCCAGGAGAACGTGCAACAGGAAGACAATATTCCTCCTGTAAACAACGTTACCGAGCAAACGATGAAAGATGGAATGTTTAGGAACTTTTTACAGTTCATGCGAAATCAGACGAGGGAGACTCGTGTGCAGAATACGGGTGGAAATGATAACAACGCGCGGTTGGTCATAGCCAAGCAGTTCAAAGAATTGGGACCACCAGAATTTAAGGGAAAGCCGGATCCGATCATGGCGGAAACATGGGTCAAGCAAATTACCAAGATATTCGATGTCTTTAGATGCACGGAGGAACAGAAGATTCTATTCGCTACCTTTATGTTCCGCGGTGAGGCAGACTACTGGTGGGAGTCTGTGAAGCGTACCCTGCCTGACGCACTCAACATGTCCTGGGAAACGTTTCAAAAACTGTTTAATGACAAGTACTTTCCTGAAAGTATTCGTCATATGAAGGAGGTAGAGTTTATTAGACTGGAACAAAACAACATGACGGTGTCCCAGTACGAGGCGAAGTTTACAGAGTTATCCAGGTTTGCACCTCATTTGGTCGAGAATGAGGAACGAATGACAAGGATATTTCTGAGAGGTTTAAAACCCGAGATTCGGCAATATCTTATCTCTCATAAATTTTCTTTATATTCAGATGTTGTAAACAGGGCACAATTATTAGAGCGAGATAATGAGTCTGTTCAACCGAGGGACCACAACCAGGGTCATACTGGTGACAGCAGTCATCGGAGCGATGAGAACCAGCGAGGAGTGAAAAATACAGACAAAAGTGGTAACCACTCGGGTGGTCATCGTGGCCATGATAATAGGAGAGGTGAGTCAAGTGGAAATTTCAAGAAGAGAAGATTTAACGATGACAGGAAGACGTCGACAGCAGCACCAGCACCAGGAACAAATTCTAGGGGAGGGGAACGACAGCCAGTTAGATGTTACAGATGTGGAGAGGAGGGACATATAAGTCCAAACTGCCCACAACAGTTCAAGGTATGTTATAATTATGGAAAGGAAGGACATATCGCTCGAGATTGTACTATAGCAAGACCAAGTCCAGCTGGGACGGTGACACCAAAGGCGGATACGAACAAAATAAAGTCGGCGATTTCTGGAAGAGCGTTTGTCGTGACTGCCCAAAACGCGAGGAACCCGAACGAAGGTATAACGGATTAGTTAATTATAAATTCTTGCGAAGTTTATACCTTACTAGATACCGGTTCTACCCATTCTTTTATCTCTCCTGCTTGTGCTCAACGTTTAAACCTGACTCCGGAGAAATTAGACTTTGACCTTTCTGTGGAGACTCCGTTAGGAGAAACTTTCATTACATTTACAATTTATAAATCTTGCTTAATCCAAGTTGGCACAATCACATTACCTGTTGACCTTGTCTCTTTAAAGATACTTACTTTTGATGTGATTTTAGGAATTGATTGGTTAACTACTCATCATGCCAAAATTGATTGTTTTCGTAAGGTTGTTAGTTTTCATATTCCTAACTAACCTGTTATGCGAATTAAAGCAACCAAACCACTAAAATCAATCGCTGTCATACCAAGCCATAAAGCCATTCGTTTATTGAAAAACGGATGTCAAGTTTTCTTAGCCCATGTCATGGACTTGAACAAAAATATGTCAGATTTGAATGATATTTCTGTTGTTAGTGAATTTCTTGACGTATTTCCTGAAGAATTTCCTGGCCTAACCCAGAGCGTGATATTGAATTTTTGTATTGATCTTCAACCCGATACAAAACCCATTTCTAAAATCTCATATTGAATAGCTCCTATTGAACTTCAGGAGTTAAAAACCCAACTATAGAAGTTGGTACCCGAGCCTCTATCTGGTGACTTCCTTTGTGGAATGCACCAAAGCCAGACTCTTCGTAAGGGACTCTATATTTGTGTGGTGGTAAAACAATAGGTGCCATTATGACGTGCTATCCAAGATTGGGATATGAATCACAATTGAGAGCAACCGAAGTCAGTGACCAAAGTACGTAGCTTTCTGGGCTTAACTGGTTACTATCGGAGATTCGTGGAAGGATTTTCTCGAATCGCTACTCCGTTAACTTAGCTAACTCAAAAAGATACAAAATTCGTATGGAGCGAGGAATGCGAGAAGATTTTCCAATAGCTCAAGAGGCGACTCATTCAGAACCTGTTCTGACCATACCATCCTGGAAAAGCGAACGTGGTAGCTGACGCGTTGAGTAGAAGATTGTACGCGAGTACGAGTGCGATATTGTTGAACACAAAAACCTATTTTGTATAATTTATAAATGATAGAGATAGAATTAATGACTCTAGGGACTCACGTGATGATATACGAGTAAAATCGACTTTAATCGATAAAGTTAAAGCTGCTCAAGCTACGGACATGGAGCTGATGCGTATGAAGAAGAAAGTGCAAGAAGGTGCTATTCCAGAAGCAAGAATCGATGAAGAAAGAATATTTAGAGTCAATTCTAGACTTTGTGTTCCTAACGATTTTGACTTGAAGCATAGAATATTGATGGAGGCACACAACACACCGTTTGTAATCCATCCTGGGAGTACCAAAATGTATCACGATCTTCGACATACATTTTGGTGGAGCAATATGAAAAGAGAGATCGCGAAATTTTTCTCGAGGTGTTTAACTTGTCAACGTGTAAAAGCGGAGCATCAAGTACCAAAGGGTCCATTGCAACCACTTGAGATTCCGAAATGGAAGTGGGAACACATTATTATAGATTTTGTTACGGGTCTTCCCAAGGTTTCTCAAGGCATAGATGCAATTTGGGTTATTGTTGATAGATTAACCAAGTCCGCTCATTTCTTGCCGATACGTTAGACTTATTCCCTTGAACGTCTTGCTAGTATGTACGTGAACGAGATTGTGAGATTGCATGGCATGCCAGTATCCATAGCTTCGGATCGTGACCCAAGATTCACTTCACGATTTTGGGTTAGCTTGCAGAAAGCTATGGGCACGGATTTACCATTCAGTTCAGCATACCATCCTCAAACGGACGGACAATAAGAGAGGACTATTCAAACTCTTGAAGATCTATTAAGACTTTGTGTCCTAGATCTCAAAGGGAGTTGGGATAAGTACCTACCATTGGTGGAATTCTCCTACAACAACAGTTATCAGGCGAGCATAGGTGTGGCTCCATTCGAGGCGTTGTATGGAAGAAAATGTCGTTCTCCAGTATGCTGGGACGAGGTGGGTGAAGCAACATTGTTGGGACCAGAGTTGGTACGCATGACTACAGAGAAGATCCAAACGATTCGATAACGTATACAAACGGCACAGGATCGACAAAAGAGTTATGCGGATGTTCATCGGAAGGACGTGGAATTTAATATTGGGGATCATGTATTGTTACGTGTTGCACCATGGAAGGGAGTTACAAGATTTGGGAAGAGAGGAAAGCTCAATCCAAGATTTGTTGGTCCATTTGAGATTCTTGAGCGAATAGGAAATGTGGCATATAGACTCGCATTACCTCCAAGCATGTCTCGTGTTCATAATATTTTTCACATATCTATGCTTCGTAAATATGTTAAAGACCCGAACCACATTATTGAGTTAGAACCAGACGATATAGCTGAAGATTTAACGTACGAGGAGGTACCTGTTAAGATCTTGGATAGGAAAGAGCATGTCCTACGCACGAAGGTTATACCACAAGTTAAGGTTTTGTGGAGAAACCATGCTATTGAAGAAATGACCTGGGAGTTGGAATCAGAAATGAAAGCGAGGTATCCTCACCTTTTTGAAACATCAGGTACGTACGTCAATTTCGAGGACGAAATTTCATAAGGAGGGGAGGTTGTAAGACCCCAACTTATTAATGAATAAAATCAAATTTTCTCTAAATATTATTGTGAATAATAAGGGGTTAATTTGATATAATACTTTGGTTATGGGTGAAATGTGCAAATTTTACAAAATAAGCAAGTGGTTATAAAATATTCATTTTGTCGGGGAATATTCGTTTGGTCGTGGAATATTCTTGCTGTCGGGGAATATTCGTACGACGGCGCAGCCTTGTGTGGGCCCCATAACGGAAAGCGATTGGATGAAGAAAACGACAAGTATAAGTTGTTTATAAATAACGGCGTAGTTGTTACGTTAATACTGTTGGAATACCCGGTGGTTAAAATACAGTAGCACACGGTATTGCACCAATTATTGATTCTTACGTAAGAAGGCACTACTCAATAATTGTTACAGTAGTTATTGTTCAATATTTTATTTTATTGATTCAATAATTGTTGCGTTGATATTTTATATTATTGTTGTTTCAATAATTGTTGCTGCACAGTATTTTCCATTATCAGATCAATAATTCATATTATTTGAATAATATTATTAGATAACATTATTGGCAATGTCTATAAAGTTCTGTCTAAGGAGAGGTTTGGTCATCTAATTGCGCGCCAGTAAGGAGAAATCCTTATTGAAAAGCCCCCTCTTTCCTAGAAACGGCCTGGTTGTCATAAATGTGATTCTGTAATATTATTTGTGAATAATTAATTATTGATTAATATGATAAGGAAATATTTATTTTATGTGAATATAAATGAGGGATATATTTTTGTGGTTAAAAATGAAGGAGTTAATGTTGAGGTTTTTATCAGTATTTTTGTCGGAATGGAGGTATTAAAAATCAGGGTTTTTGAGATATTTTGCGGGGGTTATAATTTTTAATCCGACCGTTGGATCGTGGTAATTTTTGGATATGTTATACATATATAAGTTGAGTATATGTCCACAAATTTTGAACCGTTAAAAATGAACGTATGATTTATTATGAATTTTACGAGATGACTGGTTCAAAAATTGTTAAATTTTCAGAGTTTATCATTTTGATGGAAAATTCTAGAATTGGTGGGCCCCACTTGTGGTTGGTGAAGAAATATGCTGAATTATATTTCAAATGTGGTGGGTGGGAATAGTAGCAGGTAAAGCCATCAGGTTGCAGGTCAAGCCTACTAAAATTTTCCTATAAATAGAGGGCTAAGTTAGAATTGAAAATCACACCAGAAACAAGTTTTCTCTCTTTCTCTCTCTAGATTATTGAGTGTATTTTGTGAGTATTTAGATACTTTGAGAGTTTCTATTCATCAGAGCAAGTTTCTTTCAGCCTTATACCGGTATTCCGACCAGAAGTACTGATATCTTGAGGTAAGGGATATTATTTTCTTCTTAAATGATATTATTTTCTTCAATATCATTATGCTGAAATATCAATATGAGTTTTTATCAAATTTAAACTTTTTGTGTCGGGGTTACTATTCACGTATACGTTACTATTCACGTATACGGCACTATTCACGAATACGACACTATTCACCGAAAAATAAAATTTTTCCTTTTTGTCCAAGATGTCTATTATGGTTACTATCTTTGATTGTATCCATGTTTTGATCTTTATTTTTGAATTCTGCTTCACAATTGAGTATTATGAAGTATTATTGATCTTGGATAAACTGTTATACGAATCCCTAATATTTGTCCTTCTGTCTCACTGGATTCGTTCTCTTTAAGATATTTTTCATCATCCTCAGTCCTAAATGATGATATTACTGAATATCTTTGGCCTGTAGTGCAAAGATGTATGATTACCTGATGAATATCTTTGGCCTGTAGTGCAAAGATGAACAGGTGTTGAGATGAACATGACCGACTGGTGATACAAATGAATATCTTTGGCCTGTACTGCAAAGATGAATATTTGATTCAAGATGTATATTGATTGATGTTACAGGGATAAAATATTGATGATGGACTTTTAAATCTTAGAAGATAGTAGAATTCTTTCTCTACTTGACTCTTCTAATGGTTTGCTGTTTCCGCTGCAGTTGTTGATCTAAAACTTGTTGTCGATTATATTCTATCAGATTTTTCCCTGTTGAATACTAATGATAATTTGTTGTATATTATCTTAGTCATAATATTCTTTACTGGGCTAGTTGAGCTCACCCTTTTCCTTTTTGTTCCATTTTTCTTCTCAGGAGGTGAGAACATAGCAGGATCTAGTCGGGGTATGGAGTGATGGTTCTAGAAAGATGTTTTAGCAGTTCTCACTATTTCTGTAAAATAGTGTTTGAATAATTGTATTGAGGACTTATTTGAGTGTGGATATTGTCTAGAAGACAATATTTGTATTTAAACTCACAATATGTGTTGTCGCATTTTGCACGACAATTGTATTATTGAAGTTGTAGTTTGCTTTCTGTACCATGTATTTGGCGACTCAGAATGGGTGTTGTATACCTATTTTGGGGGCGTCACAATATTCGTACGACGGTGCAGTCTTTTGTGGGCCCCATAACGGAAAGCGATTGGATGAAGAAAACGACAAAAATAAGTTGTTCATAAATAACGACGTAGTTGTTACCGTTAATATTGTTGGAATACCCGGTGGTTAAAACACGGTAATACGCGTTGTTGCACAGTAGCACACGGTATTGCACCAATTATTGATTCTTACGTAAGAAGACACTACTCAATAATGGTTACAGTAATTACTGTTCAATATTTTATTTTATTGATTAAATAATTGCTACGTTGATATTTTATAATTGTCACTACGCAGTATTTTCCATTATCGGAGCAATAATTCATATTATCTGAATAATATTATTAGATAACATTATTGGTAATGTCTAGAAAGTTCTGTCTAAGGAGAGGTTTGGTCATCTAATTGCGCGCCAGTAAGGAGAAATCCTTATTGGAAAGCCCCCTCTTTCCTGGGAACGGCCTGGTTGCCAGTACTGTGATTCTGTAATATTATTTGTGTATAATTAATTATTGATTTATATGATGAGGAAAATATTGATTTTATGTGGATATAGATGGAGAAAATTTTTAATGTGACAATTGTTGAAAATTAATATTTTATCTTTTTCTGATAAAATAATTCATTTAAATATATTATTTTAATAATATATTGATGGTGATATTTTTATAATAAATGTGGGATATATGAGTATATGAAGAGGAAGAGTATTTTTGTGGAATTAAATGATTAACACATGTTTTGTGTGTTGGTGGACACAATTCTTGACCGAAAATTTATTATTGACTGTAAAATCTTCCGTTTGTGGATTTCGATTAATTTCTGTTTGGAATTTAAAAAAACTTTCTTCTGCAAAGTTGTAGAGAATTGAATTTTCTATAAAAACTCGCGAGATTCGAATTTTCTGACAAAAGGGCTATTTATTATGAATTATTGAAGTTCTGAAGTTCCGAAATAATTAATTTTTGAAAGTTTTAATTATTATTTTAAAGAAAAACGTTTTTTGCAAATTAGTGGGCTCAACATGTGATAAGAATGGGCTGAATTCAGATCTTCCAAGGTGGACTTGACAATTTTGTAAATATAATATTATTATATTCAATTTTCTGCTTTGGTGTTCTAAGTATTTTCCTATAAATAGGGTGCTTAGGTTAGAATTGAAAATCACACCAGAAACTGAAATCTTCTCTCTTTCTCTCTCCATATTAGTGAGTGTATTCTTGTGAGTATTCTAATACTTTGAGTATTGCTATACAGTGCAAGTTCAAGTCATAGCCTATATCCGGTGTTTTAACTAGAAGTACTGTTTTTACGAGGTAAGAGATGTTATTTTATTCGAAAATGATATTATTTCTTCAATATCATTATGCCGAAATATTGGTTGGAAATTTTTATCAAATTTAGAACTTTTCACGTCGGGGTTACTATTCATGAGTTACTATTCACGAGTTATTATTCACCGAAAAATGAAATTTTTTTCTTTTCGTCCAAAATATCTATTCTGGGTACTAGCTTTGATTGTATCCATGTTTTGATCATTCTTGAATTTTACTTCACTATGAATAATTATGAGGTATTTTTGGACATGTAATAGCTGAAATACGAATCCTTAATATTTATTATTTTGTTTCACTGGATTCGTTTCCTTTAAAATATTTTTCATCATCCTCAATCCTAAATGATGATATAATTGAATATCTTTGGCCTGTAGTGCAAAGATTAATGATTTCTGATGAATATCTTTGGCCTGTAATGCAAAGATGAACAGGTGTTGAGATGAACATGACCAACTGATGAATATCTTTGGCTTGTAATCCAAATATGAATATTGATTGATGTTACAGGGATAAAATATTGATGATGGACTTTTAAATTCATAGATAATAGTAGATTTCATTCTCTACGTAACTCTTCTATGAATTATTAATTTCCGTTGCGAATATTGATTTAAAACTTGTTGTCTATTGTATTCTATTAAATTTTTCCCTGTTGAAGACTAACGATAATTTGTTGTATATTATCTTAGTCATAATGCTCTTTACTGGGCTAGTTGAGCTCACCCTTTTCCTTTTTGTTCCATTTTTCTCAGGAGGCGAGAATGTAACGAGTACTAGTCGGGGTATGGAATGATGGTTCTAGAAATTATTTTAGTAGTCCTCACCATTTTTGTGAAATAATGTATCAATAATTGTAATGAGGACTTATTTTAGTGTGGATATTGTCTAGATGACAATATTTGTATTTAAACTCACAATTCTTATGTTGTAATAGTAAAGATGTATTTGTTTCTGTACCATGTTATTGACGACTCAGAATGGGTGTTGTATACCTGTTTTGGGGGCGTCACATTGTTCATCTCAGTCTTACATTAAGAGTTCGTACCACGACAATATGGTTTGGATTGCTATCAAAGAAATACTATGATTTCAACATATTACCTCGATCTAGCCGAAATAATTGGCATTGATCTTTCAATAACAATTGAGTTCAAATACTAGAACGTATCAAGTTCAACAAATATTAGTCTCGCCAAAACAATTAACTAAGACAAAGCTCAAAAACTGTTCAATAATAGACAAAAATCAATTGCACTATTTGCAATCAACAATAATATTATGAATAACCAACAATAGTTATTCACCAGTCATGCTTTCGAAATTTAAAATTCAATTTAAGTTAATGAACTTGCACTAATTGTGAATGATCAACAATAATCCCAGACGTGGAATAATCAGCAATAATTACCCACTATTATGCTTGAAAAATAATAACTCGAGATTGAGTTAAAGAAACTTGACTACTGCTACACAATATAAATTAGCTTCGTTTGAAAGACCTATAATCAATAATATTGGTCTCGCAATTAGCGTAACACCTCACAACACATAATACTGTTATTTAACGTCATTATATCACTTAGACACATAATCATGTAGTCACAACAGTGTTCAGAACATATAATAACACTTATCAGGTCAAACTAGTTCAGTTTGGTTGGACTTCGGTATCAATACGATGTTTGCCATAAACCTTATATATGATCATATTTACGTTCTAATATCTTTTAAAGTTATATCATCAATTCTTCTATATAAACACAATACTAATTTGTGACTCATATACTAACATGTGACTCGGATCCGTAAATGGGAACAACTCACAGCTATATCTATCCAATAATACGCACGTAATTATATTTGTAAGACCCCAACTTTTATAAATAAAGTTTAATTTTTTTCTCGAAATATATTTTTGAATATTATGGTGTGGTTTTGTTATATTATTATAGTTGTGGGTAATATTTATAAATTTTACAAAGTAAGCAAGTTGTTATAAAATATTCGATTGGTCAGGAAATATTCGTTTTAACAGGGAATATTCGTACGACGGCACAATCATTGGTGGACTCCACAACAAAAGTATTGTCGTAGTTAGAGAACGACAGAATTATCTTTTTATAAAAATAACAGCGAAAGTTTTACCGCTAAACTGTTGAACTACCCGGTGGTAAAAGTACAGTAATACGCGTGGTTGCATAGTAGCACACGGTATTAATTATTGATACTTACGTAAGAAGTCACTCAATTATTTCTACAGTAATTGCTGCATGATATCTCTCATATTATTAATTGATTGTCACAGAATCAATATTTTATATTATTAAATCAATAATTGAGATGACAAAGTTATTCATATTATTATTTTTAATATTGACGATGTATAAAAAGTTCTGTCGAGGAGAGGTTTGGTCACCTAATTGCGCGCCAATAGGAAAAAATCTTTATCGGAAAGCCCCGTCTTTCCTGGGAATGATCTGCTTGTTAAATATTGTGAGTTATAATATTAATGATGAATAAGTTCGTATTGATTAAAGATAAAATTAATATTTTTATTGTGTTGGGATTATTAGTGTTAGTGAAAATTGATATCTATTTTTATAATAATTGATGTCTGAAGGTTATATTGACCAATCAAGTAATTAATCGGATAAATGAACAATTAATTGCTATTAATTCACATGCTTATAACTATTTGTTCACATGTATGTACTATTGATTCACATGCATGTATTATTAGGGGAGGTGGTGCAAGATTGATAATACTTGCATGACTAAATTAAAAATAGAGGTATAGATAAAGGTACTATACTGTAACTATTTTTTTCACATGTATAGAACTATTGATTCACATGAATATACTATTGATTCACATAATGTACTATTAGGGGAGGTGGTGCAAGTTTGATAATACTTGCAGGACTAAATTAAAAATGAAGAAAAAGATGAAAGTATTATACTGTAATATTTCGAGCCCCAAAACGTGCAATTATCGAAACTATATTTTCCTATAAATAGAAGCTCATTCTTCTTTCATTCTCATCAATTCACTAAGTCTCACAAGAGCAATTATAGAGATAGAAGCTATAGAGAGAAAGAAGAAGAGAAGTCTGCTACCTCACTATTCCAGTATCCAGTCTTCTTCTGAGGTAAATGATATTATTTTTATTCAGTATTTATAAGGAATAATATTTTCTTCCATACTCAGTAGTATGTGAGTAATATTGTTTCGTCTTGTATTCCTGATTATACACTCATTTTGTTAAAGTATTGCTTCTATACTCCGTGAAATTAATAGAATATCCTTGAAATTTGCGTTTCATCTAGTATCGTTTCACACTAATATTCTCTCGTATCATAACTCTTAAGTTATTAAATTTTTCATTTCTAATTTATAATTAGGTTACCTTAGCTTCTCTTATTTGCTTATAATAAACAAATAAAAACAAACACATATTATTCATATACAATTACTCACATATAACAATACACAAAACCATATAGGTCTTTTACACAAATTTTTTTAAATCCATACCTTATTTCCAGTCTAGGTCTTATTGTTCAACCTTTATCTAATCAATTAAGATTTTATTAATCGTATAAATTCTCGGGTTATCACAATTGGGGGCAATGTTGGAGCATAATTATTTCGACCCAGATGATCTGGTGAGCCATGATCCATGTGGAGGAAGTCTCTCAACGTAGGAACCTGTTTGGGTAGGAATCTAAGATTCCTAATTATATTCAATTTCTAACTCCTAAAAAAAGTGCCAAGATATAATCCGACTTCCTTTCTTTAAGGAGATTCAGTTCAATCCCATTAAGGAATCTGACTTAATGAGGAATCTTACTTCCTATGGGGAAATGCATGTAGAGGAGGTGTGATCACTATAAATACAGGGTTATACTCTGATTCTCAGGTACACACAATTCATTATTATTTTCCATCACTAAATACCTCCATTGTTAAACCTTGCTCAGTTTGTACTTATTTTCACACTAGAGTTATCCCCGGCGGCCCAAGCAGTTAAGCTTCTTCGTGTGATCTCGTTTTTGTGCAGGATTGGACGCACTTTTGCTGATTGTGATACGTGGAAGAATCTTGACGTTAACACTATATATATATATATATATATATATATATATATATATATATATATACACACACACAATTTCTTTGAAAAGCGGACTCAACCAACGGACTAAAAACGGACTAAGCTTATTGAGAGCTAAAGCAAAAAAAGAACAGCGGGTCAAAAAGAACCCGTGCCATATCAGTTTCAACACACCGTGTGCTTTCACTCTTCTCTCTCTCTCTCTATATCAGCGACCCTGTCCCTTTCTTTCTCTCTCTCTATATATATCAGCGAGCCTGAAGTAAATCAGAATGGTAAAAAGGCGATCAAGCAGGTGGTCTTGGAAATCGGAAGGTAAAGATTCCTATAAAGAGAATTGGAAGGTAAAAATTTCTACTTAATTTTATAATTTCTGTTTTATTTGAAAGAAATCTACGGTTTGTTTTGGGGAAAGTGTATTGTTGATGTGAGGCCCTCTTTGTTCTCTGTTTTCTCCATATACAAGCACCATATACAAGCCGATTTTTTCCTCTGTTTACTACATCTCCATCTTAAGGGCCTCTTTCTTATGTTTATATTTATATTTTTATGTTACTTTTTACCCATTAGCGGCTTGTTGACATCATAGGTTTATACACAGATAATAAAGCTTGGAACTTAGGGAGTACCAGCTTTCTTGGCTTTTTTTTCTTTTTATTTATTTATTTACCAATTCATATACTTTGATTTATTAACCTCAGGTTTATATTGTCTGCACAGTTTATCCATTTACGGGTTGTAATATGCTATTTTTAATTTGATCAGTAATTATATGAACCTCGATCTTAAAGTGCTAGTATCGCTGATTCTTTGTTATGAAAATTTTTGATAAGAGCTGTGTTTTTATTTCTTGGCTGCCTGGGAGTTGGGAAAATTTTTGATTTGAGATAATTAAGAGGCATCACTGGAAATCACAACTTGTCTTGCATGTAGTGCAATAAGAATACGATATTGACACCACTGCAATTTTAAGTTGCCACAACGACAAAATGTTGACAGCGATAATAAAATGTTGACAACAATTCTTAATGTTCTTCTAATTGTTGTTGTCTGGACTTAAATGTTTTTTTAATTGTAGGGATGGATGCTAACTTAGAGGATGAAGTACTGGGTAGTGATGAATTTGGTGATAATGTTGACAATAATGAAAAGGAAGTAGAGAATAAGAGAATTGAAGGGGAGAATGATGAAGGTAGGGAAAATTTTATTTATAATCCGTAAGTAGCCGACAATCCCAAACCTAGTGTTGGAAAAGAATTCAAAACAATAGATAAAGTTAGGGATTTTTACAATGCATATGCTAAAGAGGCGGGATTTAGTATTCGAAGTTGGGCTACTAAGAAATTCGAAGGAAGTGATGAAGTTAAAAGGAAAGAGTATGTATGTTTTAAACAAGGTAATGGAATAACAATTGTGGATGTTGAAACTAAAAGGCATCGGGGATCGATAAAAGAGAGTTGTAAAGCAATGGTAGCTGTGTTGAAAATAAATTCTGAGGCTTATGTAGTCACCCAATTTATTGAGGGCCATAGTCACCCTTTGGCAACTCCATCAAAGAAACATCTATTAAGATCTCACCGAAGTGTTTTGAGTGCGCAAAAGTGTTTGAATCAACAACTTTCTATGATAAACATACCCTCACATCAACAATTCAATTTCCTTGGAGTACAGGCTGGAGGGTTTGAAAACATTGGGTGCACACAAACAGATTTATATAATTATGAAAGGGATAGACGTAATGAGTTGAAGGGACATGACGGAGAAATGTTTAGTGAGTTTTGTAAATTAGAAAAGGGCAAGAATCCATCATTCACTTATAAAATTAAGGTCGATAATGAACAGAGGATAACACATTATTTTTGGGCTGATGCTACCTCTAGAAGGGCATATAGTTTTTATGGTGATGTAGTCGTCTTCGATACTACATACAACACCAATCAATATGGGATAATTTTTACACCACTGATGGGAGTTAACAAACATGGTCAAACCATAATTTTTGCTTGTGCATTCTTAAGTGACGAGACCTTGGATTCATTTGTTTGGCTATTCAAACAATTTTTAGAGGCTATGCAAGGTGATGCCCCTAAAATGATCATTATTGATCAAGATCCCGAGATGTCCAAAGCAATATTAGAAACTCTTCCGGATACTTTTCATAGATTCTGTAGTTGGCACATATTGACAAAATTTTCAGAAAAATTAAACTCAATGAAGTATAATGCTCACTATAATGAATTTGCCGATTGTATTTGGAATTCATAGTCTAAAGAAGAGTTTGATTTGACATGGGCAGAGCTTGTTGGGAGGAACGGGTTACATGACAACAAATGGTTACAAACAATGTATGACATTCGCTCAAATTGGGTGCCAACTTATTGTAATCATGTTTTCTCAGTCAATATGTCAAGTAGCCAATGAGTGAAAAACTCTCACGCTTTTTTCAAAAGATATGTTGCGACGCCCCCAAAATAGGTTCACACAACCCATTTTGAGTCGCCAAATACATGATACAGAAAATAACTACAACTTCATTATTACAATTATCGTGCAAAATATGACAACACATATGTTGTGAGTTTAAATACAAATATTGTCTTCTAGATAATATCCAAACTCAAATAAGTCCTCATTATAATTATTGATACACTATCTTACAAAATAGTGAGGACTGCTAAAATAACTGCCTTGAAACATCACTCCACACCCCGACTAGTTCCCGCTATATTCTCACCTCCTGAGAAGAAAAATAGAACAAAAAGGAAAAGGGTAAGCTCAACTAGCCTAGTAAAGAATATTATGACTAAGATAATATAGAACAAATTATCGTTAGCCTTCAAGAAATTAGATAAAATATAATGGACAATAAATTTTAGATTAATATTCCTAGCGAAAATAACAATTCATTAGAAGAGTTAAGTAGAGAATGAAGTCTACTATCTTTTATGATTTAAAAGTCTATCATCAATATTTTGTCCCTGTAACATCAATCAATATACATCCTGAATCAAATATTCATATTTGCACTACGAGCCAAAGATATTTATTCGTATCACCAGTTGGTCATGCTCATTTCAACACCTGTCCATCTTTGCATTACGGGCCAAAGATATTCATCAGATAATCATTCATCTTTGCACTACATGCCAAAGATATTGATAAGTAGGTTTTATATCTACTTATTGATAACCAACTTACTGGAATTTTGCTTCACTTAAGTATTTTTAGTCTGTTTTTATTGTTATTTATGTTTGTTTTATAGTTTGCATCATGGGAAGTCCTAAGGCATGAAAATGGCATGGTGGAAGCATAGCACGGCATGGTGATAGCATTGAAGACATGGCATGGTGGATTTGAGCTGAAAGTGAAGATAACAACTTAAGCAGGTGAAGAGGGCACTTAGAGGATCAATGAAGTGGTAAAGGAAGAAGAAAATAAATGATGAAGAAGAAAGTAGCAGGAAGCAGCAGCAGTCCAGAAGCAAACACCAGTAGACAGGAAATAGCAGCAGTACGGCCGCGCCCTATTTACAAAGAGACATGGCGCGCCCACGCCATGTACTCGGCAGCAATTCCTATAACGCACCTGCGCTTGATTCCTCTTGCACCATCGTGCGGCATCGCCTATCATAATTAATTTAAAAATGCTGACTTTTGTATTTTGAAAGCTGGAGCGTGTTTGTTATCTTTTAGACGATTTGGTTGGTTACTAGAGACGAGATTATTGAGTTTTATTATTACTATTATTAGGGTTTGTGACTCTAGAGAGAATTTATAGCATTTCCTCTATTACTTTGATCTTCTCTCTTTAGATTATCGATTGTAAATATTGGGTTTGAACTTGCTGATGATTGTGGACTTGAACAAGCTTGGGAACAAACTTTGAAGCAGGGTTTAACAGATTTGATCCCTCATTTCCCTTATATCTCTTGCTTTCATTGTTCATTTCTATGTTTTGCTTTAATCCCATAATGGTTGTTGATTCAGAGATGAACTAACTCCCATTATGGGATTGTAATAGATTTTAATGCCTAGTCTATACGTGTATTCCTGATTGTGATGTTGAATGTTTAATATTGGATTGCCCATCATGGTTGTGCTAAATTATTGAATGCTTGATCACCATTCACAGTAATTACTTGTATGGAATTGGAAAAGGAAATATAAGTACAGATTAGACCATGTTGGCGTATGTTCATGAGACTTATTCGTATTAGGTTTTGTGATTTGTGACCCGAATAGGAATATACCAGTTCACCATGTGTAGTCATTGAGAGCTTGTGCTTAATTCATTATTGCTTTTAATTCACATAGACATATAGTGAGTTAGGTAATTTTGATGCTTACATAAATTCTATCAATTTGTGGACTTTGTGTGATTTGGACATAGTGCATCGAAAGATGGTTATGTTACACTTTTGTGCTCTCGACTAGTTATCCTTGTTAAATAATTAGGCATAACAAGCGACATGCATTTTGGATAAAGCATTAGATGAAATTAGAATCCCATATCTCTCCAATTTGATTACCTTAAGTTATTAGTTAGTATTTTTGTGTGAACAATTAATCTAGATATCAATTTACTTGTTAATTGATCGTTTGAGCATACGGTAATAGTGATAAGGTTGTTGCATGATAACATATTTTTATTCACCTTTCTCCGTGGGATTGATACTTTCTTACTCTGTACTACTTGTTGACCCGTGTACACTTGCGTGAGTTAGAGTCCATTTTGTTAAACCAAAAAGGAGGCAACATATATTCAGTTATATCACCATTTAGGACTGAGGAAGATAAAAATATTTTCAAGAAAACGAATCCAGAGAGATAAAAGGACAGAGATTAGAGATTCGTACTTTAGTTTATCCAAGTTCAAAAATACTCCATAATAATCAATTGTGGAGCAAAATTCAAGAATGAAGATCAAAATATGGATACAATCAAAGATAGTAACCAAAATAGACAACTTGGACACAGAAAAGAAAACTTAATTTTTCTGTGAATAGTGTCGTATTCGTGAATAGTGTCGTATACGTGAATAGTGTCATACACTTGAATAGTAACCCCGACACAAAAAGGTAAAAATTTCATAAGAAAAATCATACTTCGTGAATAATACCGTATTCGTGAATAGTGCCGTATACGTGAATAGTGTTGTATACGTGAA
This sequence comes from Panax notoginseng, assembly GCA_016801055.1. Taxonomy (NCBI): domain Eukaryota; kingdom Viridiplantae; phylum Streptophyta; class Magnoliopsida; order Apiales; family Araliaceae; genus Panax; species Panax notoginseng. The sequence goes on from CM029019.1 coordinate 24,038,858, forward strand.
TAGTAATCTCGGCATGAAAAGATAAAAATTTCATAATAAAATTCATAACAATATTTCGGTATAATGATATTAAAAGAAATAACATCGTTTACGAAAAAAATAACATCCCTTACCTCAAAAGACAAGTACTTCTGACAGAAATATCGGATATAATGTTGAAGAAAATTTACACTGCTTATCAACTCTCAAAGTATCTAAATACTCACAAAAATACGCTCGATATTATAGAGAAAGAAACTTCTGATTCTGGTGTGATTTTCATTTCTAACTAAGCACCCTATTTATAGGAAAATACCAGAATGCTAATGTAGACTAACCTGCTACCGGTGGCTTCCACCCTTTGCTATTCACGCACACCACACTTTGAAATTTCAGTAATTTTCCACAAGAATAAAAGTGGGTCCCACCCATATTTTAAATAAAAATATTTATTTCTGAAAATTCAATAATTCATAATAAATAGCTCTTTTATTCGAAAAATATGAACCTTATGTCCATTCCATATAAAATTTAATTCTCTACAACTTTGTAGAAGAATTTTTTTTCAAATTTCAAACAGAAAATGACCGAAATCCACATACGGATGATTTTTAATACATCCATTCCGATAAAATACTGATAAAATACCTCAATATTAATTCTTTTATTTATATCCACATAAAATAAAAATTTTCTTATCATATAAATTAATAATTAATTATTAACAAATAATATTACAGAATCACAATAATAATAACCAGGTCGTTCCCAAAAAAGAGGGGGCTTTCCGATAAGGATTTCTCCTTACTGGCGCGCAATTAGGTGACTAAACCCATTTTCTAGACATAACTTCCTTAGACATTGTCAATAATGCTATCTAATAATATTATTAAAATAATATAAATTATTGATCTGATAATGGGAAATAATGTGTAGTGACAATTATTGAAACAATAATTATATAAAATATCAACGTAACAATTATTGAATCAATAAAATAAAATATTGAATAGTAATTACTGTAACAATTATTGAGTAGTTCCTTCTTACGTAAGAATCAATAATCCTAAAATACTGTGCAATACCGTGTGCTACTGTGCAACCACGCACACGTATTACTGTACTTTAACCACCAGGTATTCCAATAGTGTTAACGGTAACAACTACGCAGTTATTTATAAAAAAAACTCATACTTGTCGTTTTCTTCATCCGATAGTTTTTCGTTATGGGGCCCACAAATGGCTGCACCATCGTGCGAATATTCTTCGACAGCAAGTGTGACGCCCCCAAAAATAGGTATACATCACCCATCTTGGGTCGCCAGATATATGGTACAGAATTCAAATACAACTTACTAATACAACTGTCGTGCACAATACGACAAAATATAAACTGAGTTTGAATACAAATATTATCTTCTAGAGAGTATCCATACTCAAAAAGAGTCCTCATTACAATTATTATCACACTATTACATAGAATAGTGAGGACTACTAATACTATCATCTGGTTCATCACTCCGTTCCCCGACTCGTCCCAACTATATTCTCATGTCCTGAAGAGATCAGTGAAAGAAAGGGTGAGCTCAACTAGCCCAGTAAGAAATATTATGACTAAGATAATGCAGAATAAATTATCATTAGCCTTCAACAGTGTTAAACTGATAAAATATAACGAACATCAAGTTTAACTGCAGCGGAACAAGCAATCCATTAAAAGAGTCAAGTAGAAAATAAAATCTACTATCTTCTATGATTTAAAAAGTTTTTCAACACTGTTATCGCTGAGACTCGGCTTAATAAAATAATCCACATCATCGAATCACCACTGTACTACGGCCAAGGATATTCGTGTATTCATTAATGGTCATGATCATGCCAATAACTGTCCATCAATGCACTACGACCAATGGGGACTTTTACCACATCATTTGTAACATTACGGTCATGATTATACCGAATAATCCCTGGTCATAATCATACCAAGTCCATCTATGCACTACAGGCCACAGATGACTTTCAACATTTTATAAACATGAGGATGATGACAATGATATAAGAATTCAATAAAACAAGTTCAAGAATTAATTTATCCAAGAATTAACAACGTCCAAATTATCAACATGATACGGCTTTGTGGAGTAAAATTCAAGAATGCTTAGAAGAATATTTTCATGAAAAGATACTGGATGAACCGCAATTATCAAGGATATTCTACAAATTTTATGGAGTATAGAAGTTAAAACTTAACCAACTGAGTATAATAAATAATGAAATAACAAAAGAAATCACCATGCATGCGATAGACCGCACAGATAGGTTATTCCAACAGAATAATAAATAAGGGAACCAGGTCCGGCGTAAAACGCACAGACATGATATTCCAACATAATAATAATAAAGACGGAACCAGGTCCGGTGTAAAACACACAGACATGATGTTCCAACAGAATAATAATAAAGACGGAACCAGGTCCGGTGTAAAACACACAGACATGATGTTCCAACAGAATAATAATAAAGACGGAACCAAGTCCAGTGTAAAACACATAGACAGGATGTTCCAACAGAATAATAGAAGAATGTCACCAAGTAAAGGGTAGACCGCGTATACAGGTTATTCCAACAGAATAATAAGAAATAGAATAACAACAGTTCTCTTCATGAATAAGAAAGAATAACACCCCTTACCGTTTTAAAGAAGAGCTGAAATAAGGAAGTAGTTAAGTAGCAGAATACTTTTCTTCTCTCTCTCTATAGTTTCTCTCTCTAGAGTTCAGTGAATTCGTAAGAAATAATGAAGGAATGAGCTGCTATTTATAGAAAAATGGAATGCATAGTGCCGTATACGTGAATAGTGTTGTATACGTGAATAGTAATCTCGGCATGAAAAGATAAAAATTTCATAATAAAATTCATAACAATATTTCGGTATAATGATATTAAAAGAAATAACATCGTTTACGAAAAAAATAACATCCCTTACCTCAAAAGACAAGTACTTCTGACAGAAATATCGGATATAATGCTGAAGAAAATTTACACTGCTTATCAACTCTCAAAGTATCTAAATACTCACAAAAATACGCTCGATATTATAGAGAAAGAAACTTCTGATTCTGGTGTGATTTTCATTTCTAACTAAGCACCCTATTTATAGGAAAATACCAGAATGCTAATGTAGACTAACCTGCTACCGGTGGCTTCCACCCTTTGCTATTCACGCACACCACACTTTGAAATTTCAGTAATTTTCCACAAGAATAAAAGTGGGTCCCACCCATATTTTAAATAAAAATATTTATTTCTGAAAATTCAATAATTCATAATAAATAGCTCTTTTATTCGAAAAATATGAACCTTATGTCCATTCCATATAAAATTTAATTCTCTACAACTTTGTAGAAGAATTTTTTTTTCAAATTTCAAACAGAAAATGACCGAAATCCACATACGGATGATTTTTAATACATCTATTCCGATAAAATACTGATAAAATACCTCAATATTAATTCTTTTATTTATATCCACATAAAATAAAAATTTTCTTATCATATAAATTAATAATTAATTATTAACAAATAATATTACAGAATCACAATAATGATAACCAGGTCGTTTCCAAAAAAGAGGGGGCTTTCCGATAAGGATTTCTCCTTACTGGCGCGCAATTAGGTGACTAAACCCATTTTCTAGACATAACTTCCTTAGACATTGTCAATAATGCTATCTAATAATATTATTAAAATAATATAAATTATTGATCTGATAATGGAAAATAATGTGTAGTGACAATTATTGAAACAATAATTATATAAAATATCAACGTAACAATTATTGAATCAATAAAATAAAATATTGAATAGTAATTACTGTAACAATTATTGAGTAGTTCCTTCTTACGTAAGAATCAATAATCCTAAAATACTGTGCAATACCGTGTGCTACTGTGCAACCACGCACGCGTATTACTGTACTTTAACCACCAGGTATTCCAATAGTGTTAACGGTAACAACTACGCAGTTATTTATAAAAAAAACTCATACTTGTCGTTTTCTTCATCCGATAGTTTTTCGTTATGGGGCCCACAAATGGCTGCACCATCGTGCGAATATTCTTCGACAGCAAGTGTGACGCCCCCAAAAATAGGTATACATCACCCATCTTGGGTCGCCAGATATATGGTACAGAATTCAAATACAACTTACTAATACAACTGTCGTGCACAATACGACAAAATATAAACTGAGTTTGAATACAAATATTATCTTCTAGAGAGTATCCATACTCAAAAAGAGTCCTCATTACAATTATTATCACACTATTACATAGAATAGTGAGGACTACTAATACTATCATCTGGTTCATCACTCCGTTCCCCGACTCGTCCCAACTATATTCTCATGTCCTGAAGAGATCAGTGAAAGAAAGGGTGAGCTCAACTAGCCCAGTAAGAAATATTATGACTAAGATAATGCAGAATAAATTATCATTAGCCTTCAACAGTGTTAAACTGATAAAATATAACGAACATCAAGTTTAACTGCAGCGGAACAAGCAATCCATTAAAAGAGTCAAGTAGAAAATAAAATCTACTATCTTCTATGATTTAAAAAGTTTTTCAACACTGTTATCGCTGAGACTCGGCTTAATAAAATAATCCACATCATCGAATCACCACTGCACTATGGCCAAGGATATTCGTGTATTCATTAATGGTCATGATCATGCCAATAACTGTCCATCAATGCACTACGACCAATGGGGACTTTTACCACATCATTTGTAACATTACGGTCATGATTATACCGAATAATCCCTGGTCATAATCATACCAAGTCCATCTATGCACTACAGGCCACAGATGACTTTCAACATTTTATAAACATGAGGATGATGACAATGATATAAGAATTCAATAAAACAAGTTCAAGAATTAATTTATCCAAGAATTAACAACGTCCAAATTATCAACATGATACGGCTTTATGGAGTAAAATTCAAGAATGCTTAGAAGAATATTTTCATGAAAAGATACTGGATGAACCGCAATTATCAAGGATATTCTACAAATTTTATGGAGTATAGAAGTCAAAACTTAACCAACTGAGTATAATAAATAATGAAATAACAAAAGAAATCACCATGCATGCGATAGACCGCACAGATAGGTTATTCCAACAGAATAATAAATAAGGGAACCAGGTCCGGCGTAAAACGCACAGACATGATATTCCAACATAATAATAATAAAGACGGAACCAGGTCCGGTGTAAAACACACAGACATGATGTTCCAACAGAATAATAATAAAGACGGAACCAGGTCCGGTGTAAAACACACAGACATGATGTTCCAACAGAATAATAATAAAGACGGAACCAGGTCCAGTGTAAAACACACAGACAGGATGTTCCAACAGAATAATAGAAGAATGTCACCAAGTAAAGGGTAGACCGCGTATACAGGTTATTCCAACAGAATAATAAGAAATAGAATAACAACAGTTCTCTTCATGAATAAGAAAGAATAACACCCCTTACCGTTTTAAAGAAGAGCTGAAATAAGGAAGTAGTTAAGTAGCAGAATACTTTTCTTCTCTCTCTCTATAGTTTCTCTCTCTAGAGTTCAGTGAATTCGTAAGAAATAATGAAGGAATGAGCTGCTATTTATAAAAAATGGAATGCATAGTGCCGTATACGTGAATAGTGTTGTATACGTGAATAGTAATCTCGGCATGAAAAGATAAAAATTTCATAATAAAATTCATAACAATATTTCGGTATAATGATATTAAAAGAAATAACATCGTTTACGAAAAAAATAACATCCCTTACCTCAAAAGACAAGTACTTCTGACAGAAATATCGGATATAATGCTGAAGAAAATTTACACTGCTTATCAACTATCAAAGTATCTAAATACTCACAAAAATACGCTCGATATTATAGAGAAAGAAACTTCTGATTCTGGTGTGATTTTCATTTCTAACTAAGCACCCTATTTATAGGAAAATACCAGAATGCTAATGTAGACTAACCTGCTACCGGTGGCTTCCACCCTTTGCTATTCACGCACACCGCACTTTGAAATTTCAGTAATTTTTCACAAGAATAAAAGTGGGTCCCACCCATATTTTAAATAAAAATATTTATTTCTGAAAATTCAATAATTCATAATAAATAGCTCTTTTATTCAAAAAATATGAACCTTATGTCCATTCCATATAAAATTTAATTCTCTACAACTTTGTAGAAGAATTTTTTTTTCAAATTTCAAACAGAAAATGACCGAAATCCACATACGGATGATTTTTAATACATCCATTCCGATAAAATACTGATAAAATACCTCAATATTAATTCTTTTATTTATATCCACATAAAATAAAAATTTTCTTATCATATAAATTAATAATTAATTATTAACAAATAATATTACAGAATCACAATAATGATAACCAGGTCGTTCCCAAAAAAGAGGGGGCTTTCCGATAAGGATTTCTCCTTACTGGCGCGCAATTAGGTGACTAAACCCATTTTCTAGACATAACTTCCTTAGACATTGTCAATAATGCTATCTAATAATATTATTAAAATAATATAAATTATTGATCTGATAATGGGAAATAATGTGTAGTGACAATTATTGAAACAATAATTATATAAAATATCAACGTAACAATTATTGAATCAATAAAATAAAATATTGAATAGTAATTACTGTAACAATTATTGAGTAGTTCCTTCTTACGTAAGAATCAATAATCCTAAAATACTGTGCAATACCGTGTGCTACTGTGCAACCACGCACACGTATTACTGTACTTTAACCACCAGGTATTCCAATAGTGTTAACGGTAACAACTACGCAGTTATTTATAAAAAAAACTCATACTTGTCGTTTTCTTCATCCGATAGTTTTTCGTTATGGGGCCCACAAATGGCTGCACCATCGTGCGAATATTCTTCGACAGCAAGTGTGACGCCCCCAAAAATAGGTATACATCACCCATCTTGGGTCGCCAGATATATGGTACAGAATTCAAATACAACTTACTAATACAACTGTCGTGCACAATACGACAAAATATAAACTGAGTTTGAATACAAATATTATCTTCTAGAGAGTATCCATACTCAAAAAGAGTCCTCATTACAATTATTATCACACTATTACATAGAATAGTGAGGACTACTAATACTATCATCTGGTTCATCACTCCGTTCCCCGACTCGTCCCTACTATATTCTCATGTCCTGAAGAGATCAGTGAAAGAAAGGGTGAGCTCAACTAGCCCAGTAAGAAATATTATGACTAAGATAATGCAGAATAAATTATCATTAGCCTTCAACAGTGTTAAACTGATAAAATATAACGAACATCAAGTTTAACTGCAGCGGAACAAGCAATCCATTAAAAGAGTCAAGTAGAAAATAAAATCTACTATCTTCTATGATTTAAAAAGTTTTTCAACACTGTTATCGCTGAGACTCGGCTTAATAAAATAATCCACATCATCGAATCACCACTGCACTACGGCCAAGGATATTCGTGTATTCATTAATGGTCATGATCATGCCAATAACTGTCCATCAATGCACTACGACCAATGGGGACTTTTACCACATCATTTGTAACATTACGGTCATGATTATACTGAATAATCCCTGGTCATAATCATACCAAGTCCATCTATGCACTACAGGCCACAGATGACTTTCAACATTTTATAAACATGAGGATGATGACAATGATATAAGAATTCAATAAAACAAGTTCAAGAATTAATTTATCCAAGAATTAACAACGTCCAAATTATCAACATGATACGGCTTTGTGGAGTAAAATTCAAGAATGCTTAGAAGAATATTTTCATGAAAAGATACTGGATGAACCGCAATTATCAAGGATATTCTACAAATTTTATGGAGTATAGAAGTCAAAACTTAACCAACTGAGTATAATAAATAATGAAATAACAAAAGAAATCACCATGCATGCGATAGACCGCACAGATAGGTTATTCCAACAGAATAATAAATAAGGGAACCAGGTCCGGCGTAAAACGCACAGACATGATATTCCAACATAATAATAATAAAGACGGAACCAGGTCCGGTGTAAAACACACAGACATGATGTTCCAACAGAATAATAATAAAGACGGAACCAGGTCCGGTGTAAAACACACAGACATGATGTTCCAACAGAATAATAATAAAGACGGAACCAGGTCCAGTGTAAAACACACAGACAGGATGTTCCAACAGAATAATAGAAGAATATCACCAAGTAAAGGGTAGACCGCGTATACAGGTTATTCCAACAGAATAATAAGAAATAGAATAACAACAGTTCTCTTCATGAATAAGAAAGAATAACACCCCTTACCGTTTTAAAGAAGAGCTGAAATAAGGAAGTAGTTAAGTAGCAGAATACTTTTCTTCTCTCTCTCTATAGTTTCTCTCTCTAGAGTTCAGTGAATTCGTAAGAAATAATGAAGGAATGAGCTGCTATTTATAGAAAAATGGAATGCATAGTGCCGTATACGTGAATAGTGTTGTATACGTGAATAGTAATCTCGGCATGAAAAGATAAAAATTTCATAATAAAATTCATAACAATATTTCGGTATAATGATATTAAAAGAAATAACATCGTTTACGAAAAAAATAACATCTCTTACCTCAAAAGACAAGTACTTCTGACAGAAATATCGGATATAATGCTGAAGAAAATTTACACTGCTTATCAACTCTCAAAGTATCTAAATACTCACAAAAATACGCTCGATATTATAGAGAAAGAAACTTCTGATTCTGGTGTGATTTTCATTTCTAACTAAGCACCCTATTTATAGGAAAATACCAGAATGCTAATGTAGACTAACCTGCTACCGGTGGCTTCCACCCTTTGCTATTCACGCACACCACACTTTGAAATTTCAGTAATTTTTCACAAGAATAAAAGTGGGTCCAACCCATATTTTAAATAAAAATATTTATTTCTGAAAATTCAATAATTCATAATAAATAGCTCTTTTATTCGAAAAATATGAACCTTATGTCCATTCCATATAAAATTTAATTCTCTACAACTTTGTAGAAGAATTTTTTTTTCAAATTTCAAACAGAAAATGACCGAAATCCACATACGGATGATTTTTAATACATCCATTCCGATAAAATACTGATAAAATATCTCAATATTAATTCTTTTATTTATATCCACATAAAATAAAAATTTTCTTATCATATAAATTAATAATTAATTATTAACAAATAATATTACAGAATCACAATAATGATAACCAGGTCGTTTCCAAAAAAGAGGGGGCTTTCCGATAAGGATTTCTCCTTACTGGCGCGCAATTAGGTGACTAAACCCATTTTCTAGACATAACTTCCTTAGACATTGTCAATAATGCTATCTAATAATATTATTAAAATAATATAAATTATTGATCTGATAATGGGAAATAATGTGTAGTGACAATTATTGAAACAATAATTATATAAAATATCAACGTAACAATTATTGAATCAATAAAATAAAATATTGAATAGTAATTACTGTAACAATTATTGAGTAGTTCCTTCTTACGTAAGAATCAATAATCCTAAAATACTGTGCAATACCGTGTGCTACTGTGCAACCACGCACGCGTATTACTGTACTTTAACCACCAGGTATTCCAATAGTGTTAACGGAAACAACTACGCAGTTATTTATAAAAAAAACTCATACTTGTCGTTTTCTTCATCCGACAGTTTTTCGTTATGGGGCCCACAAATGGCTGCACCATCGTGCGAATATTCTTCGACAGCAAGTGTGACGCCCCCAAAAATAGGTATACATCACCCATCTTGGGTCGCCAGATATATGGTACAGAATTCAAATACAACTTACTAATACAACTGTCGTGCACAATACGACAAAATATAAACTGAGTTTGAATACAAATATTATCTTCTAGAGAGTATCCATACTCAAAAAGAGTCCTCATTATAATTATTATCACACTATTACATAGAATAGTGAGGACTACTAATACTATCATCTGGTTCATCACTCCGTTCCCCGACTCGTCCCAACTATATTCTCATGTCCTGAAGAGATCAGTGAAAGAAAGGGTGAGCTCAACTAGCCCAGTAAGAAATATTATGACTAAGATAATGCAGAATAAATTATCATTAGCCTTCAACAGTGTTAAACTGATAAAATATAACGAACATCAAGTTTAACTGCAGCGGAACAAGCAATCCATTAAAAGAGTCAAGTAGAAAATAAAATCTACTATCTTCTATGATTTAAAAAGTTTTTCAACACTGTTATCGCTGAGACTCGGCTTAATAAAATAATCCACATCATCGAATCACCACTGCACTACGGCCAAGGATATTCGTGTATTCATTAATGGTCATGATCATGCCAATAACTGTCCATCAATGCACTACGACCAATGGGGACTTTTACCACATCATTTGTAACATTACGGTCATGATTATACTGAATAATCCCTGGTCATAATCATACCAAGTCCATCTATGCACTACAGGCCACAGATGACTTTCAACATTTTATAAACATGAGGATGATGACAATGATATAAGAATTCAATAAAACAAGTTCAAGAATTAATTTATCCAAGAATTAACAACGTCCAAATTATCAACATGATACGGCTTTGTGGAGTAAAATTCAAGAATGCTTAGAAGAATATTTTCATGAAAAGATACTGGATGAACCGCAATTATCAAGGATATTCTACAAATTTTATGGAGTATAGAAGTCAAAACTTAACCAACTGAGTATAATAAATAATGAAATAACAAAAGAAATCACCATGCATGCGATAGACCGCACAGATAGGTTATTCCAACAGAATAATAAATAAGGGAACCAGGTCCGGCGTAAAACGCACAGACATGATATTCCAACATAATAATAATAAAGACGGAACCAGGTCCGGTGTAAAACACACAGACAGGATGTTCCAACAGAATAATAATAAAGACGGAACCAGGTCCGGTGTAAAACACACAGACATGATGTTCCAACAGAATAATAATAAAGACGGAACCAGGTCCAGTGTAAAACACACAGACAGGATGTTCCAACAGAATAATAGAAGAATGTCACCAAGTATAGGGTAGACCGCGTATACAGGTTATTCCAACAGAATAATAAGAAATAGAATAACAACAGTTCTCTTCATGAATAAGAAAGAATAACACCCCTTACCGTTTTAAAGAAGAGCTGAAATAAGGAAGTAGTTAAGTAGCAGAATACTTTTCTTCTCTCTCTCTATAGTTTCTCTCTCTAGAGTTCAGTGAATTCGTAAGAAATAATGAAGGAATGAGCTGCTATTTATAGAAAAATGGAATGCATAGTAACTAATCCATGAACGGTCCAGATTGATTACTTTAATCTGACGGTCCATATTTAAAGAAAAATCTTTTAAATAAAATATAATATATTCTATTTATAGAATAACTTTAATAAAGTATTCTGTTTTATATAAAAAGATGTTTTTGTTTTATTACGTTAATAATACGAATAAAACAAAATGTCATTATCGCTAAATAATTCATATTATTAACTGACAATAATTGAATCAAACTGAGTGACTTCTCACATAAGCATTAATAATCAATACCGTGTGCTAGTATGCAACTACACGTATTACTGTACTTTTACTACCGAGTAGTTCAACAGTATCAATGGTAAAACTTCCGCTGTTATTTTTAATAAAATATTTTTATCATTTTCTCAATCCGACAATAATTCCGTTGTGGGGTCCACTAATGATTGTGCCGTTGTACGAATATTCTCTGTTAAAACGAATATTCTCCGACCAATCGAATATTATATAACAACTTGCGTACTTTTCAAAATTTATAAATATTACCCACAACTATAACATTATATCAAATTAACTCCATAATATTCAAAAATGATATTTATAGAAAATTCATCTTTATTTATAAAAGTTGGGGTCTTACAACCTCCCTTTCTTATGAAATTTCGCCCTCGAAATTAGGGTACGTACCTGGTATGTCGAAGAGGTAAGGATACATTGATTTCATTTCAGATTCTAACTCCCAAGTCATTTCCTCAACATCGTGGTTTCTCCACAAAACTTTGACTTGAGGTATAACCTTGGAGCGTAGAATATGTTCCTTCTTATCCAAGATTTGAATAGGAACTTCTTCATACGTCAAATCCTCCGCTATTTCGTCCGGTTCTAACTCAATTATGTGGTTCGGGTCTTCCACATATTTGCGTAACATGGATATGTAAAAAACGTTATGAACACGTGTTTTGCGCCTCCATCATGATTTCATACTTTAAATCAGGGTTGTTAGGAACACAAAGTCTGGAGTTGACTCGAAGTATTCCTTCTTCATCGATTCTTGCTTCCGGCATAGCACCTTCTTGCACTTTCTTCCTCATACGCATCAGCTCCAGGTCTGTAGCTTGAGCAACTTTAACTTTATCGATTAAAGTTGGTTCTACTCGTATATTCGTCATCATCACATGGGTCCCTGGAGTCTTTAACTTTATCTCCATCCTTTGCAAGTCATACAAAATGGGCCTTTGTGTTGACAATATCGCACTCGTACTTGCATATGATCTTCTACTCAATGCGTCAGCTACCACGTTCGCTTTTCCAGGATGGTATTGAATGGTATGATCATAATCTTTCAACAGTTGAAGCCAACGTCGTTGTCGCATGTTGAGTTCCTTTTGAGTGAAGAAATATTTGAGGCTTTTATGATCCGTAAAGATCTCCACCTTCTCTTCATACAAGTAATGCCTCCAAATTTTAAGTGCAAAGACAACAGCTGCCAACTCTAGATCATGAGTAGGATAATTCCTCTCATATTCCTTCAGTTGTCTTGATGCATAGGCTATGACTTTTCCATGTTGCATGAGAACGCATCCCAACCCTTTGCTCGAAGCATCACTGTAGATGACAAATCCCTCCGAGCCAGATGGTATTGTTAGAACAGGTGCTAAAATGAGTCTCCTCTTGAGTTCTTGAAAACTCTTCTCACATTCTTCGCTCCAACCGAACTTTGTATCTTTCCGAGTCAGCTGAGTTAATGGAGTAGCGATTCGAGAAAATCCTTCCACGAATCTCCGATAATAACCAGCTAAACCAAGAAAGTTACGTACTTCGGTCACTGATTTAGGTTGCTCCCAGCTTTGAATAGCTTCAATCTTTGCCGGGTCAACCGATATTCCACGACTTGATACTACGTGCCCAAGGAATGCTACCTCCTCCAGCCAGAACTCGCATTTCTTCAACTTGGCATAAAGCTTGTATTCACGAAGCTTTTGGAGTACCAGCCTCAAGTGTTGCTCATGATCTTCACGGCTTTTGGAATAAATAAGGATGTCATCAATAAAGACGACCACAAAATGATCCAAATATTCTTTGAATACCCGGTTCATCATATCCATGAAGGCAGCAGGAGCATTAGTCAATCCAAAGGACATGACTACGAATTCATAATACCCGTACCGAGTTCTGAAAGCCGTCTTTGGAATATCCTCAGTTCTAACCTTCAGCTGATGATATCCAGAACGAAGATCGATCTTTGAAAAGAATTGTGCTCCTTGCAACTGGTCAAACAGGTCATCAATACGTGGCAATGGGTACCTGTTTTTGATGGTGACATGATTCAACTCCCGATAATCAATACAAAGTCGCATACTTCCATCTTTCTTCTTCACGAATTGCACAGGAGCACCCCAAGGAGAAGTACTAGGACGAATAAAGCCAATGTCTAACAATTCCTGCAGTTGGATCTTTAACTCCTGAAGTTCAATAGGAGCCATTCGATATGGGGCTTTGGAAATGAGTTTTGTACCGGGTTCAAGGTCGATACAAAATTCAATTTCACGCTCTGGGGGTAGGCCATGAAGTTCTTCAGGGAATACGTCAGGGAATTTATTAACAATAGAAATATCATTTAAAACTGACGTATTTTTGTTTAGATCCGTGACATAAGCTAAGAAAGCTTGACATCCGTTTTTCAATAAACGAATAGCTTTATGGCTTGAGATGACAGCGATTGATTTTAATGGTTTGGTTGCTTGAATTCGCATAATAGGTCGATTAGGAATATGAAAGCTAACAACCTTACGAAAACAATCAATTTTTGCATGATGAGTAGTTAACCAATCAATCCCTAGAATCACGTCAAATGCAAGTATTTTTAATGAAATAAGATCGACAGGTAATGTGTGGGTACCAACTTGAACCAAACAAGACTTATAAACCGTGGATGTAATGAAGGTTTTCCCCAATGGAGTTTCAACAGATAAGTCAAAGTCTAATTTCTCCGGAGTCAAATTTAATTGATGAGCGCAAGTAGGAGAAATAAAAGAATGGGTAGAACCGGTATCAAATAAAGTATAGACTTCGTTAGAGTTTATGATAAGCTTACCCATGATGACCTCATTCGGGTTCCTTACTTTCTGGGAGGTCACAACAAACGCTCTTCCTTGTACTATCGGTTTGGACTTTTCTGGGAAGGCCTTTGGTGTCTCCATCTTGGCTGAACTTATTTTTGGTAAACGACAAAATCGAGCTAAATGACATTCTCTTCCACAATTATAACATGCTTTAGACGGCATCGCGCAGTTTGGACTGATGTGCCCCTTCCCTCCGCATTTGAAACATATGATAGGTGGTCGTTCTCCTTCCTTAACAACGGGTGCTGGTGCTGACGTCTTTCCATCATTGTTGAATCTCCTCTTCTTGAAATGATCATTCTTATTGTTTTGGCCCTGATTACCACCGAAGTGGTTACCATTTCTGACCTGTTGATTCCCTCCACGCTTGTTGTCACCGCTTCGATGACTGCTCTCACTGGTATTATCATTTTGCCGACTGCTCTCTTTTGGTTGTGTTGGCTCGTTATCGCGCTCCACTAACTGAGCCCTATTCACAACATCTGAATACAAACACAGTTTATGAGAAATAAGATGTTGACATATCTCAGGTTTCAAACCTCGCAAAAACATTCGCGTCATTCGCTCTTCATTATCCACCAAGTGGGACGCAAACCGGGACAACTCAGCAAATTTAGCCTCATACTGTGACACGGTCATATTATTCTGCTCTAATTTGATGAACTCCACCTCCTTCATGTGACGAACACTTTCGGGAAAGTATTTGTCATTGAACAGCTCTTGGAACTTCTCGCAAGACATCTTCAGTGCGGCAGGTTGAGTACGCTTAATCGATTCCCACCAATAATCTGCCTCTCCTCGCAACATAAAGGCGGCAAAGGAAACCTTTTGCTCCTCGGAGCATCCCAAGACATCGAATATCTTGATAATCTGTTTTATCCATGTTTCTGCTATAAGTGGTTTTGGCTCTCCCTTAAACTCTGGTGGTCCCAGCTCCTTGAACTGTTTAGCGGTGACCGTCCGAGAGTTTTCAGTGTTTCCACCTATATTTTGGACAGGAGCCGTTTTCGCCTGCTGTTGCATGAACTGCATAAAGTTTCTGAACATTCCATCATTCATCATCTGGTCAGTGTTGTTGTTTGCATGAGGATTGTCACCTTCCTGATGCACATTATCCTGATTATTGATATGTGGTGAATCAACAGTCGCCTGTGCTCCATTGCTATTCTCAACATTCTCAGATGCCATTTTCAGATACTGCCACAAAATAAAAGTTAATTGATATGTCATACATTATCCTTATATTCTGACCGGCCAATTAAATGTCATGCAAATAAACTTAGGTAGGTCATACTAGCGAAGGAATTCCCCGTCTCTCCCCTCCTAATTCTATTCTCACATCTTAGCCAGGGATCATATCCCTAAGCTCTGATACCAACTGTGACGCCCCCAAAATAGGTATACATCACCCATCTTGGGTCGCCAGATACATGGTACAGAATTTAAATACAACTTACTAATACAACTGTCGTGCACAATACGACAAAATATAAACTGTGAATTTGAATACAAATATTATCTTCTAGAGAGTATCCATACTAAAAAAGAGTCATCATTACAATTATTATCACACTATTACATAGAATAGTGAGGACTACTAATACTATCATCTGGTTCATCACTCCGTTCCCCGACTCGTCCCAGCTATATTCTCATGTCCTGAAGAGAACAGTGAAAGAAAGGGTGAGCTCAACTAGCCCAGTAAGAAATATTATGACTAAGATAATGCAGAATAAATTATCATTAGCCTTCAACAGTGTTAAACTGATAAAATATAACGAACATCAAGTTTAACTGCAGCGGAACAAGCAATCCATTAAAAGAGTCAAGTAGAAAATAGAATCTACTATCTTCTTTGATTTAAAAGGTTTTTCAACACTGTTATCGCTGAGACTCGGCTTAATAAAATAATCCACATCATCGAATCATCCCTGCACTACGGCCAAGGATATTCGTGTATTCATTAATGGTCATGATCATGCCAACAACTGTCCATCAATGCACTACGGCCAATGGGGACTTTTACCACATCATTTGTAACATTACGGTCATGATTATACCGAATAATCCCTGGTCATAATCATACCAAGTTCATCTATGCACTACAGGCCACAGATGACTTTCAACATTTTATAAACATGAGGATGATGACAATGATATAAGAATTCAATAAAACAAGTTCAAGAATTAATTTATCCAAGAATTAACAACGTCCAAATTGTCAACATGATACGGCTTTGTGGAGTAAAATTCAAGAATGCTTAGAAGAATATTTTTATAAAAAGATACTGGATGAACCGCAATTATCAAAGATATTCCACAAATTTCATGGAGTATAGAAGTCAAAACTTAACCAACTGAGTATAATAAAGAATGGAATAACAAAAGAAATCACCATGCATGCGATAGACCGCACAGACAGGTTATTCCAACAGAATAATAAAGAATGGAACCAGGTCCGGCGTAAAACGCATAGACAAGATATTCCAACAGAATAATAATAAAGACGGAACCAGGTCCGGTATAAAACACACAGACAGGATGTTCCAACAGAATAATAATAAAGACGGAACCAGGTCCGGTGTAAAACACACAGACAGGATGTTCCAACAGAATAATATAAGAATGTCACCAAGTATAGGGTAGACCGCGTATACAGGTTATTCCAACAGAATAATAAGAAATAGAATAACAACAGTTCTCTTCATGAATAAGAAAGAATAGCACCCCTTACCGTTTTAAAGAAGAGCTGAAATAAGGAAGTAGTTAAGTAGCAGAATACTTTTCTTCTCTCTCTCTCTATAGTTTCTCTCTCTAGAGTTCAGTGAATTCGTAAGAAATAATGAAGGAATGAGCTGCTATTTATAGAAAAATAGAATGCATAGTAACTAATCCATGAACGGTCCAGATTGATTACTTTAATCTGACGGTCCATATTTAAAGAAAAATCTTTTAAATAAAATATAATATATTCTATTTATAGAATAACTTTAATAAAGTATTCTGTTTTATATAAAAAGATGTTTCTATTTTATTACGTTAATAATACGAATAAAACCAAAAGTCATTAACGCTAAATAATTCATATTATTAACTGACAATAATTGAATCAAACTGAGTGACTTCTCACATAAGCATTAATAATCAATACCATGTGCTACTATGCAACCACACGTATTACTGTACTTTTACTACCGAGTAGTTCAACAGTATCAATGGTAAAACTTCCGCCGTTATTTTTAATAAAATATTTTTGTCGTTTTCTCAATCCGACAATAATTCTGTTGTGGGGTCCACCAATGATTGTGCCGTTGTACGAATATTCTCTGTTAAAACGAATATTCCCCGACCAATCGAATATTATATAACAACTTGCGTACTTTGCAAAATTTATAAATATTACCCACAACTATAACATTATATCAAATTAACTCCATAATATTCAAAAATGATATTTATAGAAAATTCATCTTTATTTATAAAAGTTAGGGTCGTACAGCAAGAATATTTCACGACCAAACAAATATTCCCCGATAACAATGAGTATTTTATAAACACTTGCTTACTTAAAATATTTGCACATTTTAACCATAACTAACCACATTAATCAAATCAACCCCTTACTATTTCAAAATAATGAATAGAGGAAATTTAATTTTATTTATAAAAAGTTGGGGTCTTACATATGTTTTTAAGAATAATTCATTAGTTGATTTCATGATCCTATTTAATACGGGGCTAGTACGCCAACGTCAAGAAGAGTTGTTGGCCGATCACAAAGATTTGATTGAGAAGCCTAAAGTGAAGATGAATCATGACTTTGTGTTCCAAATGGTTGAAATTTATTCTTGGGAAATGTTTTATAAATTGAATATGAGATATGGGAATGCTTGAATTACCGTTTTGAGCTTATCAAGGAGAGTGACAATCAATGCATGTTTCAAGTTCATAGAAAAAAAATATTCACACGTAGAGTGCAACAACTTATTTATGACAAAGGATTGGGTTTTGCTTCATGTAGTTGCCACAAGTTTGAGTATGGAGATACCATGTAGACATGTGCTTGGTTACTTGCTCAAAATGCATGATTTTAACGAATTACCCTAACAATACATCTTGAAACTAAGAAGGCAAACTCTATGATAGTGGTCGATAATGAAAGTGGCATAATGATAAATAGTGACAAAGAATATCTAATCAAACGGAGTGTATTAATTCAATGTTCTTTGGATGTTATTAATAACGCCCTCACAAGCCAATAAGGAATTAATATTTATAAAGATGCTTTGGCTCGTGCACTCGAATCAATCAATCTTGTTGCAGATAGTGGTAAAAGTTCACAATGTGGAACTGGTGCAAGTTTAGTCTCTGGGAAGATGAGTTGCAATAAAGACCATATGTACAATGAACCAAATCAAGTGAGAGCAAAAGGATGTGGGAAACGACTTAAATGAGGGAAAGAAAGGGCATTAGGAAAGGCAAAGAACTTAAGAGGTAGACGTCGTCATGGTTGTGGAAAAGTTGGACAATCACATGATAAAAGGAATTGTCCAATAGTTGCACATCGGGAAGTAATATTTATGTAATAGTAATTTTTTTTAGATATCTCAATCTTTAAATGATGAGTGTTATTTTGGCTTTTATGTAGAGATTCTCCCAACAATGAAGGTGCAACATCGTCTTCAAGTTCAGAGGATGATAGTCATACAGTCCAAGGTTTGATCATTTCTTTTATTCAATATTATGAGTTACATATCAATAAATCTAATATACATATATTTTAATTTATTTACAGGTTCAGAGATGCAAGATGATGTT
The DNA here is from genome assembly GCA_016801055.1 of Panax notoginseng. Lineage (NCBI taxonomy): Eukaryota > Viridiplantae > Streptophyta > Magnoliopsida > Apiales > Araliaceae > Panax > Panax notoginseng. The sequence continues at coordinate 24,058,147 of CM029019.1, forward strand.
GTGCTATAAGACATTCTTGATACTAGATTTCTTGGTTTTGATGAAAAGAGGGATGTTATTCTTTTGGGTTACTGATGTTGGTGCTGATATATTTTCTGTTAGGTACAAATGGAAACTATTTCTCTGAATATTGTTGTATTAATGCTTTTGTGCAATTGCAGTACTATTTTGATACTCTCTTCCCCCGCATCCCAGTTCCTGTACTGCAGTTGATCGTAGCAATGGTGGTGTTTGGAGTAGTAGGGGAAGTGCTGGGAAGGACTCCTGTGGTGAAATCTTGTGCTAGGGTGCTAATTGCAGGCTGGATGGCTATGGCTATTACCTTTGGCTTAACCAAGTTGGTTGGCACTAGTGGATTGTGAACATGAGTGCTAGAGTTTCCTTCATCTGTTTTTGGGATTGGATTATAGTTTTCCGTTGTAATGTAAGGTTTTTCCCTTATGGGAAATGTAAATTGAATAAAGTTCATTTGTAACTTGGTATTATATGAGCCTCCTCCCTTCTAACGGTAATACAGATGTAATGAATTTGGATCACCCTTATTGGCTTTACTTTTCTGCTTTGATTAAGATTATTGAATTTTTACTTCCTTTTTATTTTGTGCAATTGGAAAGATATATTAGTGAAAAAGAAATGATCCTTCAACCGCTGGAGGATGATATCTGATAGAATACAGTTGCTATATTATATTCTCAACAAGATTCCTGACTTGGGCTGTTTGGCTGGCTAATGTGGCACCATGCGACAAAGAATTTATAAGAACACTGACTTAACACAGATGGTTTGAAGAAATTCGGGTTTTGTTTTCACAGTTAGTTAGATCGGTTACTATTTCGTATTTACCTCCGCTCTCTGAAAGAATCGTTTAGCCCAGCTCCTATACATCCACCATTAAAGGGTACGGTTGCACTGCCTTAGACTTGATACTTACTCGTACATATACTCAAGGAATTGGTGATTATCAAAAATATTTAATGTCACCAACTTACTATGATAAAATAATTTCACATAAAGTATTTAATATCGATAGATAAATTTCTATCCATCTTCTTTACGTCAAATAACTCACCTCTTCAATAAACAACAAATATATAATAATAATATATTTATTAAACACAGAAATCACTTATTGCATAGTTTTATATTATCCTATGCAACACTATACCACATACCTCACAACGCATATATATATATATATATATATATATATATATATATATATATTCTTATTTGAACCCTTCACATGCCTTAAGAATTTTATTTTCTAAATTCTTATTTTAATAATTTCTGAAAATTAGGGTTCTTACAATTTTCATGACAAAAAATCAGTGATACTAGCACTTTAAGATTGAGGTTCATATAATTACTGATCAAATTACAAATAGCATATTACAACCCGTAAATGGATAAATTGTGTAGACAAGACAAACCTGAGGTTAATAACACAAAGTATATGAATTGGTAAATAAATAAATAAAAAGACAAAAAAGCCAAGAAAGATGGTACTCCCTGAGGTCCAAGCTTTATTAACTGTGTATAAACCTATTATGTCAACAAGCCGCTAATGGGTAAAAAGTAACATAAAAATAAAAATATAAACATAAGAAAGAGGCCCTTAAGAAGGAGATGTAGTAAACAGAGAACAAAATCGGCTTGTATATGGTGTTTGTTTATGGAGAAAACAGAGAACAAAGGGGCCCTCACATCAACAATACACTTTTCCCAAAACAAACTCTAAATTTCTTTCAAATCAAACAAAAATTACAAAATTAAGTAAGAATCTTTACCTTTTGATTCTCTTTGTAGGAATCTTTACCTTCCAATTTGCAACACCACCTGTTCGATTTCCTTTTTACCCTTCTGATTTGCTTCAGGCTCGCTGATAGAGAGAGATAGAGAGAGGGACATGGTCGCTGATAGAGAGAGAGAGGGAAGAGTAAGATCATGCGGTGTGTTGAAACTGATATGACATGAGTTCTTTTATTGATCCATGTGTTCTTTTTGACCCGCGTGTTCTTTTTTTGCTTCAGCTCTCAATAAGCTTAGTCCATTGGTTGAGTCCGCTTTTGAAAGGAATTGTATATATATATATATATTATACTATATGAAATCTCTAACTTTGCTAAGAATTTTGTGCATAGAACTATTGATTAATTATTATCATTACTATATTGCTGAGATGTCCAGGAAGCACACATATTTTCGGATGCCTTTTGCTCATCAACAACTGAATTTTCTGGTACATCAGTCTTGCATGTTAACATAAGTGGTGACACTCACTTCATTGCTTAATGTTTAAAAACATACTTTGAGGTGCATACCGTAGATTTAGCTTTATCCTTGTCAACTCTTTAGTTATATGGTTTCAAAACAATATTGTTTTTATCTGAATCAATATATAGAGATTCATACAAGTCTATTTCTTGCAAAAATCTATAAGATGATGTTGAAAGTGTGATTTTATTGATTTTTCGCAATTTGAGATATGATCAAATTTGATAAATACTACTATCACTACAAGAATTCCTATTGACAAACAAGTAAAATTTCACTAGGTATTGTGACATCCCCAAAATAGGTCCATTCCATCCAACCCATTCTGAGTCGCCAAATACATGGTACAGAAAATAACTACAACTTTATTACAACAATTGTCGTGCAAAATACAACAACACATGTGTTGTGAGCTTTGATACAAATATATATATCAACCGTGACTCGTGTCCCAACCATAAAGTGACAAATGTCCCATCAGTGGACAGCACCTCACAGTGATACCTACATAAAGGTATAGTCAAAAACTGTTTTAGAAATTAGAATATTTGGAAAGTGCTCTAGGAAACCTTCGTACATGGGAGGCCATGCTTCCAGGTTATGATATATATCATATGTCCATAGAATTATCATTGGTTGACCTAATAGACCCCAAAGAAAAATAAGAAGATTACTATCATATTCTTTTCAATGGTGAGTCTTATTTTGACATATCATTATCTCCACTGTCTTTAATCGTGAATTATACTTCAAGCAGACACCAAGATTATATAGGTAGTGCTCGTAAATATACTCAGCAGGTGGATGTGCACAACCCTGTCTTATAATGACACGAGGTTGTATGACATTAGACATCTTGTATGATAGTGGCAAAACACCCTTCCAACGTTGGGTTCGCCTCACCCTATTGGATTAATCAAATATAACTACTAAATGATAACCACCGTTCTATTCCCTACCACCCCCGCTCGACCCAGCTACACTCGTATTACCTGAAAGGAATTTTGAAACAGAAGGGTGAGCACAACTAGCTCCGTAAAGAATATCATGACTAAAGATAAATAAATTATCAATAGCCTTCAACAGTAATAAATTAGAGATTTAGAACATATGGTATATGATAAAAATTTTCAACCATAGTTGCAGCGGAACGAGCAATTCATTAGAAGAGTCAAATAGACCATAAAGTCTATTATCTTCTCCACATTAAAAGTCCACCAACAATGTTTTATCCCTGTAATATTAATCAACAGTTCCTTTCCACAATTATATGAATAACTCATAATCATAATTGTAATTCTAAATTCCTCTTCAAATCCAGGACGAAGATAATTTTCATCACATGTCTTTATCTGAAACATCAAATATCATGGTTATACCAAATCACAGTTCCTGTTTATAATCATACTAACAATTTCATCTTTGCTCTACGACAAAAGATATTCATCAACAGACCATCTTTGCACTACAGGCCAAAGATATTCAACAACAGGTCATCTTTGCACTACGGGCCAAAGATATTCATCAACAATTCATCTTTGCACTACAGGCCAAAGATATTCCTCAACAGTTCATATTTGCACTACAGGCCAAATATATTTATCAACAGTTCATATTTGCACTACAGGCTAAATATATTCATCAACAGTTCATATTTGCACTACAGACAAAATATATTAATATCTCAAAGAAATATATAATCATTTCAGAATTTATATAAACAATAATTATAACCATGTTGATCATTTCACCTTTGCACTTAAGCTAAAGATATTCAATTATAAATTCAATAGTCATGATTATACCAGTCAACAATTCAACTTTACACTACTGACCAAAGGGAACCCATAGTCATGATCATACCAAAAATCTACCCATCTTTACACTCAAGTCAAAGAGAAATATCATCATTAGGGTTATAAAAATGTTATATATAATAGTAAAATCAATATAATCAAAATATCTAGATTTAATCTCAAGAGTAATATTCATAAATTAACTATAATTTGGTTAGAAAAAGAAACTAATTTTGTCATGAATAGTAACTCGTGAATAGTAACTTCGTGAATAGTAACTCATGAATAGTAAACCCGATACAAAAAGGTAGAAATTCTGCAATAAAATTCATACTAATATTTCGATATAATGATATTAAAATAACATTTCTTAAACTTATAAACAATTTATTTTAATTGTTTACACTTTACTAAATAATGCATTTAATCATCCTAAAATTCCAAACTTATAAGATTTCATCACCAATAACCAAAACCCTCATCAAAATCTGCATATACCTCATATAGGATTCTCAAGCCATAAAATCCTATTTTCCAATTTTCTTACGTCACATAACATATTTAATTCGGCAAAAAGTACTTTTTGGTCACTGTAATTATAGTGATTTAACGAATTAACCACTGTACTTTTAAAATATTCAATTAGCCCATTAAACTTTTTAAAAGTGTGCAATCAACCCATTCCATCCATTTTGAGTAACAGACGTTAAAAAATCTGCTTGGGTTGCTTACGTGGCGTTTTGAAAAAAAATAAAAATGACGTGTATTAGCTGACTGGCTTTTTATTTTTAAAATTAATTCCAAATAATAAAATAATATTAAAACTTTTTAATAACTAAACATAAAAAAAATAATCTCTTTTTCTTTCTTTTAATAATTATTTTTATTTTAAAAATTAATACTAATATATATTTTAATGATATAAAAAAGATAAGTACATAATTAACATAAAATAGAAAATTTGATACAATTAACAAAAATTAGTTAAACAAATGACATAAAAATTAAAATTATTTATACAATCAATATCACATTACCCAATACCATATCAAAATAAAAAACAGCCGCCTGTTCATCTTCTTCCTCAAACCCCTACTGTTTATCTTCTTCCTCACCAAAATTGAAACCTTGGAATCTGTCGACCCACCCACCACCAGTCCACCAGTCGCCTACCCAAAGCCGTAGAATTCGGCCAGAACAATACCCAACACCATATCAAAATAAAAAACAGCCGATTAACTAAAAGGCGACACAGAAAAGAGAGAAAAGGCGGCAGCAGCTGTGAGATTAGAGATTTAGAAAGACAAGACTGAGACAGAAGGAGAGAGAAACCGATGGAGGAGGAGAGGGTTGGAACAGAAAAGGCGACAGCAGCTGCGATTGCAAATAATAATGGAAGCTCTCCTCCTAAGAATAATGAAACCCAGCAGAAAATTCAAGGAAAAGGCCCCACTTCGAAGAAAGCAAAATCGTGCTAAGGATGTCTTTGATTTTTCTCTAATTTTTCTTTGATTTTGATGAGGAGGACGAGAATGGAATTGGGGATTTGGGGAATTGAATGAGGGATTTGGTATTTGGGGGATTTGAATGATGAGATATTTTGATTATTTGTATTATTTAGAAGAAAGGAAAAGAGATAAATGAAAAAAAAATTATAAAAGTATTTTTATTTTTATTTTTAAAATAAAATATACATATTATAAATATTATAATATTAATTTTTATTAATATTATACATATTATACATAATCAAAATATCAATTAATTTTATAGCTAATTAATTTTATGGCCAATTAATTTTGATTATTTGAATTATTTAGAATTAAAAAAATTAAAAGAAAGGAAAAGAGATAAAAGAAAAGAAAAAACTATAAAAAAATAATGTGATTTTGATTGTATAAATAATTTTAATTTTTATGTCATTTGTTTAACTAATTTTTGTTAATTGTGTCAAATTTTTTATTTAATATTAATTATGTACTTACTTTTTTTATATCATTAAAATATATATTAGTATTTATTTTTAAAATAAAAATAATTATTAAAAGAAAGAAAAAGAGATCGTTTTTTTTATGTTTAGTTATTAAAAAGTTTTAATATTATTTTATTTATTGAAATTTATTTTAAAAATAAAAAGTCAGTCAGCAAATACACGTCATTTTTATTTTTTTTTCAAAACGCCACGTAAGCAACCCAAGCAGATTTTTTAACGTCTGTTACTCAAAATGGACGGAATGGGCTGATTGCACATTTTTAAAAAGTTCAATGGGTTAATTGAATATTTTAAAAGTACAGTGGCTAATTCGTTAAATCACTATAATCACAGTGGCCAAAAAGTATTTTTTGCCTATTTAATTCATTTACTCATAACTAGTCTATTTTTATGAAAAATACCAAATCAGTACAAACAAGTTTTTTTTTCTGAAATTTAGCAGAATATAGTTCCATATTGAACATATATTTTTCTCAGAATTTTTAAAATTCATTTACTATTTTTCATATGGCCAAAACAGCAGAATATTTAGACATTTATCATAAATTGTACTTTTATTTAAAAATTTCAAAATTTTCATAGTATACTTCTATCATATACATGTACTCCCAATAAAATTTTTACCAATTTTGGAGTTACAAGGAGTTATAAGCTGTTATTTTTAAAATAGTTTTTTCTCATAAAATTCACAACTCTTAATCTATGTATCCAAAAATCGCCATTTTTGGACACAATCAAAAAAACTCATCAAATTATCATTTCAAATTTTTCTAAAATTTTTGAAGGTCAGAAAAATTACGAAACTGAAAAACATAACCCTTAAAATCCCTTACTATCCCTTACCTCAAAAGAGTATCACTTCTGACTGGATATCGGATATGACGCTGAAGGAAACTTGCACTGACGAATAACAACTCACCAAGTATCTAAATACTCACAAAATACACTCGATAATCTAGAGAGAAAAAGAGAACTTATGAATTCTGATGTGATTTTCAATTCTAACTTAACCCTCTATTTATAGGAAAATGTTAGCACGCCGAAGCAGACTTGACCTGCTACCTGATGGCTTTACCTGCTACTATTCCACCCACCAAAAATCAGTTATCTTCCCCAACATCCAAAAGTGGGGCCCACCCATTTCTAGAATTTTCCACCAAAATCATTTATAAACCTAATTTTCGAATCAGTCACCTCTTAAAATTCATAACAAATCATTCGTTCATTTTTTACGGTTCAAAATTTATGAACATATACTCAACTTATATATGTATAACATATCCAAAAATCACAACAATCCAACGGTCAGATTAAAAATTATAACTCACACAATAAAGCTGTAAGAACACTGATTTGATCTTTTAATACCTCCAATTCGATAAAATAGTGATAAAATACCTCAATATTAATTCCTTCATTTATAACCACATAAATAAATCCATCATTTATATCTACATCAAATAAATATTTCATTATCATATAGATCAATAATTAATTATTCACAAATAATATTACAGAATCATAATTATGACAATCAGGCCGTTCCTAAGAAAGAGGGGGCTTTCCGATAAGGATTTCTCCTTACTGACGCGCAATTAGGTGACCAAATCTCTCCTTGACAGAATTTTCTAGACATTGCCAATAATGCTATCTAATAATATTATTCAAATAATATGAGTTATTGATCTGATAATGGAGATACTGTGCAGTGACAATTATTGAAATAACAATAATATAAAATATCAACGCAGTAATTATTGATTCAATAAAATAAAATATTGAACAGAAATTATTGTAACAATTATTGAGTAATGCCTTTTCACGTAAGAATCAATAATTGAAAAAATACTGTGCAATATCGTGTGCTACTGTGTAACTACGCGTATTACTGTATTTTAACCACCAGGTATTCCAACAGTGTTAACTGTAACAACTACGTCGTTATTTATAAAAACTCAAATTTGTCATTTTCTTCATCCGACAGTTATTCTGTCATGGGGCCCACAAATGGCTGCGCCGTCGTACGAATATTCCCCGACAGAAAGAATATTCCACGACTAAACGAATATTCCCCGACAACAATGAGTATTTTATAACCACTTGTATATTTTGAAAAATTTCATATATTACCCTTAAATTTAACTTGTTATCAATTTAACCATTTACTAAATAGAAAAATTGAATACTTTTATTTCATAAAATTCGGGGTCTTACAATCTCCCCTCCTTATGAAATTTCGTCCCCGAAATTTACGTACCTGATATTTCGAAAAGTTGAGAATACATTACTTTCATTTTAGATTCTATCTCTCGGGTCATCATGATTTCTCCATTGCTCATCTCCTGTGATAACTTCATCTGAGTTCTTCACTCGTTAGGAAGTCATGACAACCGCTCTCCCTTGAACTACCCGGCTTTAACTTGTCTGGGACAGCATTTGGCGTCATCACTACCGTTGGAATATACTTTTCTATAGGACATATTCCTCCCTCAACTGCCTCGTCGTACTCCTGATTCATGATCTGAATCATCAATCTTCGATCCATATCGAATTCAGGTTGACCGCTCTGTACAAGGTAATTCAAAACTCGATGTTGGGTTCTCCCAATTGCTTTCTAAAAAGAGAAATTCATATCATCTATTTTAGCCTTCTTAGATCGGACATCTCTTTCCACAATATCCACGTGTCGTGCGGCTTTTGCCCATGCATCACTTATTCTCACTCGTTTAGTTTTTTCTTCTTTCAGCTCAGATTCCATCTTTATCATCTTATACTCTGCCAAAGAATGCTTCTATTCAAGCATCACATATCGGGTAACACAAGCTTGAATTATTGCATCCTTTTGTTCCACGACCGCCTGTCGTTCTTCAGCCTGCTCTTCTAACTCATGAATACTATTTTGCAATTCTATATTTTGATCATATAATACCTCTAATAAATTCTCCTCAAGTACCTCTTCTTCCTCTTCTTTCTCACTCTCAGCTGTTACCTCTGCGACTATCTCGGGTGCAACTATCAATTCTTCACTCATCATATGGATATCTCTAATTCCTTCTTCGCCTGACATCACATTATCCTAGTTGGTGATTAGAGGTATCCCCACGGTCTTATTCACTCTATTGTTAATATTCTCAGCAGTCATTCTCAAATACTGCCATAAAATAAAGGTTAATTAAACAAATTAACATATCACATAATATCCAGATATTATGACTGACCAACAAATAAGCTTAGGTAGGACACAATAGCAAATGATTTACTCATCTCTCCCCTCCTAGTTATATTCCCCGATCTCCGCCAAAGACCATATCCCTAAGCTCTGATACCAACTGTTACATCCCAAAATAGATCCATTCCATCCAACCCATTCTTAGTCGCCAAATACATGGTACAAAAAATAACTACAACTTTATTACAACAATTATCGTGCAAAATACAATAACTCATGTGTTGTGAGCTTTGATACAAATATATATATCAACTGTGACTCGTGTCCCAACCGTAATGTGACAAATGTCCCATCAGTGGACAACACCTCACAGTGATACCTACATAAAGGTATAGTCAAAAACTATTTTAGAAATTAAAATCTTTGGAAAGTGCTCAAGGAAACCTTCGTACATGGGAGGCCATGCTTCCAGGTTATGATAGATATCATATGTCCACATAATTATCCTTGGTTGACCTAATAGACCTCAAAGAAAAATAAGAAGATTACTGTCATATTCTTTTCAATGGTGAGTCTTCTCTTGACATATCATTATCACAACTGTCTTTAATCGTGAATTATACTTCAAACAAACACCAAGATTATATAGGTAGTGCTCGTAAATATACTCAGCAAGTGGATGTGCACAACTCTGTCTAATAATGACACGAGGTTGTATGACATTAGACATCTTGTATAATAGTGGCAAAACACCTTTCTAACGTTGAGTTCGCCGCACTCTATTGGATTAATCAAATATAACTACTAAATGATGACCACCGTTCTATTCCCCTGTTACCCCCGCTCGACCCAGCTACACTCATATTAACTGAAAGGAATTTTGAAACAGAAGGGTGAGCACAACTAGCTCAGTAAAGAATATCATGACTAAAGATAAATAAATTATCAATAGACTTCAACAATAATAAATCAGAGATTTAGAACATATGGTAGATGATAAAATTTTTCAATCATAATTGCAGCGAAACGAGCAATCCATTAGAAGAGTCAAATAGATCATAAATTCTATTATCTTCTCCACATTAAAAGTCCTCCAACAATGACTTATCCCTGTAACATTAATCAACAGTTCCTTTCCACAATTATATGAATACATTATAATCATAATTGTAATTCTAAATTCCTCTTCGCATCCAGGACGAAAATAATTTTTATCACATGTCTTTACCTGAAACATCAAAGATCATGGTTATACCAAATCACAGTTTCTATTTATAATCATACTAACAATTTCATCTTTGCACTACGGCCAAAGATATTCATCAACAGACCATCTTTGCACTATAGGCCAAAGATACTCAACATGTCATCTTTGCACTACGGGCCAAAGATATTCATCAACAATTCATCCTTGCACTACAGGCCAAAGATATTCCTCAACAGTTCATATTTGCATTACAGGCTAAATATATTTATCAACAGTTCATATTTACACTACATGCCAAATATATTCATCAACAGTTCATATTTGCACTACAGGCAAAATATATTAATATCTCAAAGAAATATATAATCATTTCAGAATTTATATAAACAATAATTATAACTATGTTGATCATTTCACATTTGCACTTAAGCTAAAGATATTCAATTATAAATTCAATGGTCATGATCATACCAGTCAAAAATTCAATTTTGCACAACTGGCCAAAGGGAACCCATAGTCATGATCATACCAAAAATCTACCCATATTTACACTCAAGTCAAAGAGAAATATCATCATTAGGGTTATAAAAATGTTATATATAATAGTAAAATCAATATAATCAAAATATCTAGATTTAATCTCAAGAGTAATATTCATAAATTAACTATAATTTGGTTAGAAAAAAAATAATTGTCATGAATAGTAACTCGTGAATAGTAACCCATGAATAGTAACTCATGAATAGTAAACTCAATACAAAACGGTTGAAATTCCACAATAAATTCATACCAATATTTCGGTATAATGATATTGAAATAACATTTCTTAAACTTATAAACAATTTATTTTAATTGTTTACACTTTACTAAATAATTCATTTAATCATCCTAAAATTTCAAACTCATAAGATTTCATCACCAATAACCAAAACCCTCATCAAAATCTGCATATACCTCATATAGGATTCTCAAGCCATAAAATCCTATTTTCTAATTTTCTTACTTCACATAACATATTTAATTCATTTACTCATAATTAGTCCATTTTTATTAAAAATACCAAATCAGTACAAACAAATTTTCTTTTCTGGAATTTAACAAAATATAGTTCCATATTGAACATATATTTTTCTCAAAATTTTTAAAATTCATTTACTATTCTTCATATGGCCAAAACAGCCAAATATTTAGACATTTAACATAAATTGTACTGTTATCCAAAAATTCTGAAATTTACAGAGTATACTTCTATCATATACATGTACTCCCAATAAAAATTTCACCAATTTTGTAGTTAACCACAAGGAGTTATTAGCGGTTACTTTTAAAATAATATTTTCTTATAAAATTCACAACTCTTAATCTATGCATTCAAAAATCGTCATTTTTGGACACAATCAAGAAAACTCATCAAATTATCATTTTAATTTTTTTCAGAATTTTTGAAGGTCAGAAAAATTACAAAACTGAAAAACATAACAACCCTTAAAATCCCTTACCTCAAAAGAACAGCACTTCTGACTGGATATCAGATATGACGCTGAAAGAAACTTGCAATGATGAATAGCAACTCATCAAGTACCTAAATACTCACAAAATACACTCGATAAACTAGAGAAAAAAAGAGAGAAAACTTATGAATTCTGGTGTGATTTTCAATTATAACTTAGCCCTCTATTTATAGAAAAATGTTAGCACGCCGAAACAGACTTGACCTGATACCTGATGGCTTTACCTGTTACTATTTCACCCACCAAAAATCAGTCATCTTCCCCAACAACTAAAAGTGGGGCCGACCCATTTTTAGAATTTTCCACCAAAATCATTTATAAACCTAATTTCCGAATCAGTCACCTCTTAAAATTCATAACAAATCATTCGTTCATTTTTAACGGTTCAAAATTTGTGAACATATACTCAACTTATATATGTATAACATATCTAAAAATCACAACAATCCAACGGTCAGATTAAAAATTATAACTCACACAATAAAGCTATAAGAACACTGATTTGATCTTTTAATACCTCCAATCCGATAAAATACTGATAAAATACCTCAACATTAATTCCTTCATTTATAACCACATAAATAAATCCATCATTTATATCCACATCAAATAAATATTTCATTATCATATAGATCAATAATTAATTATTCACAAATAATATTACAGAATCATAATTATGACAACTAGGCCGTTCTCAAGAAAGAGGGGACTTTCCGATAAGGATTTCTTCTTACTGGCGCGCAATTAGGTGACCAAACCTCTCCTTGACAGAACTTTCTAGACATTGCCAATAATGCTATCTAATAATATTATTCAAATAATATGAATTATTGATCTGATAATGGAGATACTGTGCAGTGACAATTATTAAAATAACAATAATATAAAATATCAACGAAGTAATTATTGATTCAATAAAATAAAATATTGAACAGAAATTACTGTAATAATTATTGAGTAGTGTCTTCTCACGTAAGAATCTATAATTATAAAAATAATGTGCAATACCGTGTGCTACTGTACAACTACGCGTATTACTGTATTTTAACCACCAGGTATTCCAACAGTATTAACTGTAACTACGCCGTTATTTATAAAAACTCAAATTTGTCGTTTTCTTCATCCGACATTTATTCTATTATAGGGCCCACAAATGGCTGCGCCGTCGTACGAATATTCCCCGACAAAGAATATTCCACAAATAAATGAATATTTTCCGACAACAATGAGTATTTTATAACCACTTGCGTATTTTGAAAAATTTCATATATTACCCTTAACTTTAACTTATTATCAATTTAACCATTTACTAAATAGAAAAATTGAATACTTTTATTTCATAAAATTCGGGGTCTTACAGGTATTCCTTAGCGAGCCATGTTCAATGAACTTATTCTCCAATAAGCATCTACATACATGTTTTAGTGTCTCAACACAAATGATCATGAGATCAATCATTCTCATCCAAATAACAAGCAACGTATGTACCAATCTATCCGAATTCATTAATCCCCCTTTTTAGTAATTCAACGATTGAGAACTATTTTAGTTTTAAGTTATCAAAGAATTTAAATCTCATTAGCATGATCATCATCATGATTCTAAAAGCATTGCTCAAAACTATGGATTTATCACATATTATATAACAGCACCACGTAGATAATTAAATGCCTTTTAAATAAATAATTCTTTTATTAATAAACGAATAAGATTGTTACAAAGTATATATTTTATCATCAAATATGATTGTTTTGTGTGCATACTACTTTCAACATGTTCATTGAAATAATGAATTTTATTAATGTATTTAGAATTGTACAAGTGTATAAGAAGCTTGAAACCAAGTCAACAAACAAACAACAACCGCAACAAGCAATATAAGAAGCTTGAAACAACTATTAAAAACTAGGTTTTTGAATTACCTCGTGTTCTTTCTTGCTAATTGGCTTGATTTTCTTCCTTTTCCTTGCTTAATCTGAGCCTCTCCTCTCTCTTTATATTAGTATAGGGCAAAAGCAAGAGTTAGGGCATAAAGGTTATTACGATAACTTCTACTTGGCACATGAGTTGGTCACTTATCTTAGGATTTTAATTACTCAAACCTTCATCTTCCAACATCTTACTAACCATCCCCCAAGATTAAAGAACTAGCCACTTAAGTGCTATAAGGACTTATTGGCTAAGGAATTAAATGGAAAGTGGTTGGCCATTTATTGTTGCTTCCAATGACACAAAACTTCCCATAAATGGAAAGTTTTGGCCAAGCTTCTCCCACAAGCCTCATATGGTTGGTCAGTAGGACTGATCATTCAGTTATAACCGAACTGAATAGGCTATTCAGTTATAACCGAATATCGAAATATTCATAATTTCGCTATTCGAACTACTAACCGAATTTGACAATAACTGAATTACCGAATACCAAATTACCAATTTGTAAATTCAGGTATTTCAATTAATAACCGAACTCGAACAGAGTCGTGAGGTTGAAGAACACAGTCAAACTTTGTTGGATGTTTTCTAAAAACCAACTAGTAAAAATAAATTAAAAGTATACAAAATCTGCAGAAACAAAGAGATGTGAAAAAGATACCGTTGATGGTTCAAAAAATCACAGGAAAGTAATGAACTAATGATAAGCTATACCAAATAATCCTTAACTAACAGAACAGAAGTATCATCATGAATGGTAAAAAAGAAGAGGGAAATTTAATTCTTAGAAATCATCATCATGAATGATAAACAGAAGCATCCCAGGAAAGTTGAAGACAAATTTAGGAAGAAACATCCAACAAACCATATAATTATTTTAGCGAATGAAAATACAGAGTCGTCGAGGTTGAAGACTCGCCGTCGTCGAGGCGCGGAGTTGCCAATAGTGACTGGGTGAGACGGTGAGATCGTGAGACTGGAGACTGAGAGAGGCGAAGAAGAATAGGAGGAGATCGGCGAAATCGAGTCAGACGAGAGGCAAAAGGAATTGGGTGGGAATGGAATCTGAGATTTGGGAATGAAAATTAGGGGGAATGGGAATGGGATTTGAGATCTGGAAAATTAGATTTTGGAATGGAATTTGGGAATAGATCTGACTCTGAGACTCAAATTGCTAATACCCGAATAGTCAATAGTCATAGATATAATTATAAAATTATTATTTTTTAATTAAAGAGTTCGGTTATTCGGGTATTTGAATAACTTATTTTTTAAAATCATACCCGAAATCGAATATCGAGAATTAATTTGAATATAACTGAAATTAAGAAAAAAACCGAAAAATCGAAATAATTCAATTAAAAAAGTTCGATTGTGTTCAGTAATTCAATTTTATTTATTTTTTGCTCACTCTCATTGGTCAGTACCTCCCCTAAGTCCCCCTTTGGCTTTTGTTGCTTCTAATTTACTAACACATTCACCCTCCTTTGACTATCTAAGTTGGGTCATAGTTTGGACTTGTTTTGGGCCACTCTTTGAGCCTCTATCATTTATCACATTTAGTTTGGGGCTTGATTAATTCCTGCTTGGGCCTCTACATTTACTTCCATTCGGCTTCCAATTAAAAATCTCAAAGGTTTGAAAATTAAATTGGTACTCGGTTAGCTTTCGTAATTCGTTTGATTAGTCAAAAAATCGAATTTTTATTTCGTAAATTTTATTTGAGATTTCGTCTTTCTTCCTCATATAAACATTGTGATGTAATTCGAAAAATCGAAAAAACGTAAAAACATTTTTAGTATGAATAGTATTTTTCTCGAAAAAATGTTATTTTCTTATACGTAACTTTAATTCGTATATTCTAACACGTAAACACAATCTAAGTCATAAATGGACCTTTAAACACATAACACATAATAATATTCATAAAATCTCATTTTGTTAAATAATATTCATAAGCCTAATTTTAGACAATATATATATATATATATATATATATATATATATATATATATATATATATATATATATAGGTTTATATTGAATAAAATTAAATTTTGGAACCATGCCATACCAAGGCAGGCATTGAAGATTTTAGAGGATTGGAATTAATATATACGTACAACCTGTGAAAGCTCCTGCAATTCAACTCTACTTCTTTATGGGCTTCATGGATTAAACAGACAGTAGAGTAGAGTACTTAGGCATAAACATCCGTGGACCAGTCCTTGTACGTACGGCGACCGGCGGGTACCATCTCGATCCTTCCGGTTGGGAAGATTTACTGGCACATGCAGTTTCACATTCAACTACAATGGCTGTAAGCTTATTGCCTTGTGTGTCTTTACTACTGCATGTGTACAAGGGCGGTCTGGAATTAATTAATGAGATCGAGAAACACAAGGACTTTTGACAACACTATAAGATAAAAATAACTTATAAGTCATACTCCCCCCTCCCATAATAAAAGTTCTTATTACTATTTTGGGTTGTCCCAAGTTAAATATCTTATTTCTTTTAATAACCAAACTTTTACATATTTTTTTCTATTATGACCGTAGCATTAAATATCTCATACTTTTCTTATTCTAATTCTCTCTCCATATTTAATGACATTATTATGGGCAATTTTATCATTTTATTCATCTTCTTAATATACGTGAAAAGTCCACCAGTATTTTTATCCTCGGACGGAGGGAGTATTAAGTTAGAACTTATAAATAAAAATGTTTGACATTTTTTTTTAACTTATAAATTACTATAAATTAAATTAAAATAAAATATAAAAATATTCGATTAAAATGATTTATAAATTAAAATAATATATAAATACTTTTAAAATGTCTGATAAAACTTAATTATTTTAAAATTACTTATCATCATTTTTTAAAGACCATGAGCTATGGAGATTGGAGAATAAAGAACTTCCTTTCATCTTCAATGAAACATTTTCCCAGAAAAAACCCCTGAAAAGCTGAAAACTAGTAAACCACGGCAAAATCGACAATAATTTTATCCCAATCCCGACCAAACTAAATATTTTTTCAAGCCTCTCTCTTTAAAGTGAAACACCATCATCCCATTTTCAAGTGTTGGATCGACAATGAAAATGACAGAGCAACATCAATGGGTATAAAGATAATCCAAATCGAATGTAGGGCTGGGTTTATATATATACATAGACGACTTTGAATTGGAATTCAAATTGCAGGTTGAATCAGCTCTACAAGTCCATTTCACGACCCTATACGCGTCCTTTAGCGAGTGTGTGACTGTGTATTTCAGCAGCTTCCACCATCCTTCTGAGCAGGTACGCGTTACTTAGTTTTCTCAGTCTTCCACATTGTTTGGTGTGATTGGATGTAGATTATTATACCTAAAGTTATTGTACTCTTTCAGTACCTTTCCATCATTACGCGGTTATTCAGTTAGTTGAATCTCATTTATTTAACTGTGTTTAATTCACTCCTCAATCTTCCTAAACTTATTTAATTATTTTTGTGATGAATCCAAGGTTGTTTCTAGGTTAGTTGATTCCAAAAAATATTGAGATGGGTTTGTTCTGGTTTTGATAATATTCCAAAAGAATTTAACTTTTTTGATTTCAAGCATTTGTTTTGTTTCATTGAAGTTTCCATGTACTTTCTGTAGTGGGTTACCATTAGTCTCCTTTTTAAGTGAGGAAGTTGGGGCAGTTTTGAGTTACCTGGTTTATTGATTTTGGAGATATTGTTGTTTTTGAGGTTGGCTGTTAGTTAGTCAGTTCTTTGCTCTTTGATGGTACTGAAGCGACATTTTGGTGCGGGGGATGATGATGGTTCTGATGTTTCCAAATGGGAACCAAGACAACGAATTAGGACTGCAAGGTGGATTGTCCCTTTTGAATTGGTACTTGCATATTTCTTTCACTTTTTAATTCGGTACTAAATCTGGGTGTTTGATGTATGTGCAGTGTTTTTAGAGATGTCATGAGCGGAATATCTCTGCATGAATTCGTAGCAAGACTGGAACCTTTTCTTTGTAGAGTGGTAAGATATTGAAATTTGCCCTTTTTGTTTTCAAATCGTTCTTTCTTTATGATGCAATTTTCTATATTATGGTGAATACTGCATAGTTTGACCACTTTTTAATGTAAGGATAGTTTTTAAATAAGGCAGTGTTTTTTGTGTCTCATTCATCACATAATTGAAGCTGAGTTAAAATACAAGTTCAACTTTGCCGGATGAATATGTGATCAAGTACTTGATGGCTGATTAATCATATACTTTGGGTTTTTTGAGGTTTCACCTTGTTTGTGATGGAAGCGTCCTGTTTGTTTAAAAATTTTCTTTTAAAGGTTATTGGCCTACCTGTGGGATGTGTATAAAAGTTATCTCAAAAGGGCTTGTATGCCTTTCTCTTCCTATCACACTTCTCTATCTCTCTTTTTAATTTTTTTGTAGTTAATGCAACTGTATGTGATTAAAGGGTCCTCGCTGTCCTGTACTCCTGTTTAACAAAACTACTTTTGGTATGCATTCCAGCTTTAATTCACTATCAATTATTATCTAAAACTACTTTTGGTATGCATTCCTGTTTTAATTCACCATCAATTATTATCTATTCACAAGCAATCAAATCATGATATCCTCACTTTACATGTGAAAATAGCAAGTGTACAGTTGTATAACTGCAGCTTGCAGGAATTCAATTAGTGCTGCAGTGCTCCTTAACTATTTTTAGTACCCATCTCAAATTACATAAGGCTGAATCTGGTTGTCAGTATGTGATAAGAACAACTGAAGTCATTCATATGGAACTACTTAACAAAAAATAAAACATAAATAAATGCTGAACTACTTTTTCAATCAAACACGTGTTAATTCCCTTCGTTTGTTTCTAGGTGCGGGAGGAGGTGGACCACGCAATTCAACGCTTTTATCACTCATCTACAAGGTTTGTGTAATTCATTTGGTTATGATATTTAAAGTTTTGTGTCCTCTCAAACCTAAGTATCAAATCTAATTTTATTTTCAATCGTTGGTGCTTGTTGATTACAATATATGATTGGTGAGAATCATGAGATTGTCCATCGGCATGGTCAGTGCTACACACAAGGCAAAGGGAATTTTAGTTCTAAATATATATATATATATATATATATATATATATATATATATATCTTTTAATTTTGAAGAATGAGGTTGAATTGTTGTGAGGCATAACTTTGTTACCTCGACTTTGCTGCTTTTGCGAATTATTTATATGGGAAACAAACCCCCCCCCCCCAGTGTAATATTTGATTTTCTGATAACTATTGGAATGATGATGTTATCAGAAAAAGTTGTGCTTGCTACCATTTACCACCTAATGAAATTCTTCCTCTGCCATTGTCTGTAATTCCCTCTTTCAATTGTTGTATTTTATTAGACAGTGTTGCTGGATTATTAATTTGAATCAGGTTGGGTCCAAAGTTATATGTTTGTACAATTTTAGCTGAGCGTGCTTGGTAATTTTGCTTGAACCATGTGTATGTATTTTGGGGCTTTTCCCGTAGTTTGGTGTACGTGTTTATGGTGTATGCTTACTGATGTCTGCAATTATCTGCATGTTTTTTG
Source organism: Panax notoginseng (assembly GCA_016801055.1). Taxonomy (NCBI): domain Eukaryota; kingdom Viridiplantae; phylum Streptophyta; class Magnoliopsida; order Apiales; family Araliaceae; genus Panax; species Panax notoginseng. The sequence continues at coordinate 24,077,626 of CM029019.1, forward strand.
GATTATGATTACATCGGTCTAACTGTCTAAATGCATAAGTAACTGTCTAATTAGCCAAGTTAAGCCGTCATGTTTTAGATTTTTTTGTGTTTTTTTTTGCTGATAATCATAATGGAAGTCTTAATTTTTTTAAATATCTTTTTTCCATATTCGTTGCAGATCATCTTTTAACCAAATTGGGTCATCTGGTGCACGGGCATGGCAGCTGCACTTTCTCAATAAGTTGCCCTCTACCTTGTTTACTAGCAGCAAGGTTGAATCTGAGGAAAGTGAAGCTATCAAAATAGTTTTAGTTGACGCTAATTCCAAAAAGATAATAACATCTGGACCGCTATCATCAATAAAAATAGAAATTGTAGCTCTTGACGGTGATTTTGTTGCTGGTGAAAGAGAAGAGTGGACTGAGGAGGAATTCAATGCCTGTGTTATACGAGAAAGAGAAGGCAAAAGGCCGTTGGTGACTGGGGATCTTATCATAACCTTGAAAAATGGAGTTGCTGAATTGGATAACATGTGTTTTACTGATAATTCAAGCTGGATAAGATGTAGGAAATTTAGGTTAGGAGCAAGACTACATGGTATTTCCACTGAAATAAGAGTTAGAGAAGCAAAAAGTGAAGCTTTTATGGTAAAAGATCATCGTGGAGAATGTAAGTTTCTCTTTCCAACCTGCATCTTTTCTTTATATGGTTTGCAAATGGATCTTTCAAAGTTTTTGTGATGGAACAACTCTCATTTGATATGTTGAAGCATTGTTCCTTATCATTTATTTCTTATGACAAAATTGGTCACACAACTAAGCAATGACTTGGTGAATTTTCCTTTAAGTTTTGTTTAAAGGATATCCATTTTCCTAAAGCATTTTGATACCTTAATATACTTGTGCAACTTCTATTTGATAAATAGTAACTTAAAGTTTTTATTCATTGGTTTTGGTATATTGTGATTATGACGCTTGAGATTTGGCTAAACTAAACAGTAATATTGATACTTATTGCAATATATGAGCTGAATATAAGGGTAAAAGATAGTATAAAAAAAATGATTAAGATCAAATACATTCGGTAGACAGTTTACTAAATGATGATGTCATTTTAATATCCTTTTATTATTCTGTTCCTTACTCATTTATATTGCTATCTATAAAATCGACATACTTGGAATATAAAAGAATTGATCTATGAAATTTCGTGTCTTACTCGGAGTCTTTTTATGAAGTTAAATCTTCTCCACCATTTCCTGGTCCCAGGACTCAAATTTGTAGTGGAAGATTGAGAGATGAAATTGCATCTAATTTCTTCATTTAATAGCTGATAGCTATAGCTAGAGTTCTAAAACTAATGAGTATATTTTAATCCAGCATACAAGAAGCACCATCCTCCATCATTGGATGATGATGTATGGCGCTTGGAAAGAATTGCAAAAGATGGTGCATTCCATAAACGATTGGCGTTTAATAGAATATCCACGGTGAAGGACTTCCTCCGTTTGTATGTCACTGATCAGTCCTCACTGCGCAATGTAAGATTATTTATTTATTTGTTTGTTTGTGATTTTAAAATTTTTAAATCACTTGACTTTAGCAGAACTTGAATTTAGAGAACTTTGTTTTTAACGAGTCTGTCTAACCCTGTATTCTGGATCCGATAGGTACTTGGTGGAGGAGTCTCTAACAAGACGTGGGATACAATTATCGAACATGCTACTGCTTGTGTTCTAGATGATAAGATGTATTTGTACATCAAAGATGCAGAAAAGATTGTGCTCGTGTTCAATTCCATCTGGAAGGTTATAGGAGTAACCTTTGATGGCCTAAATTACCAGAATCTGGATAAACTCAACGTATTCCAGATGGTTTGTACTCCTATTCTGATAATTATTTAGGGCTACAATTTAGTTAGTTTCTTTGAGGACCTTGCTCCTAGTAGATCTTTACTCTGGATGTTATTCCCCATTAATTTAGTTGGTTAGTCATGGCTAACACATTCTCTCAACTGAAGTTTTGTTTGAGCCAGTTATTGTAACATATTTAGGTCTTTTGCCACTTTTTTAGATTATATAAGCTTGTTGGGGTTTGAGTGACAAACCAATCATTATAGAGGAAGGGAACTACATTTTACAACACTTCTGGTTTTGCTCCTCATATGCGAACCATACTAACCTTGTCATTCAGGTTTTATAAGGCATTAAATCCAGTGTTTTGACTTGGTATGGGAAAAGGGTTGATTGGGTAATGTTATTCCCTCAACTAAATAAACGTACTCAGAAAATTATTGTTCCAGCAATAGTTTGTTATTGATAGGATTTGAAAAATAAGTGAAGCCAAGTTATATATTTGACACCTTTGCTAAAAAAAGTTTATATTCTTGACATCATCACTATCATCATAATTACTGCATATTTCGGTTTTAGACTTGTATTAATATTTCCTTCTGATTTGATACTGATGAACTTTCCACTTTGATTGGTAGCGGGTGGTGGAAGATGTGAAGCAGCAGGCTTACAAAAATATGGATCAGTTGGTACTATTCAATGAACAATCATTTGTAGGCCCCCCAAATGCTATCGTCAAGCCTTCAAGCTGAACTTTTTAGCAGTCCTAGTGCAGGTCAACAGAATGTTAACAAGCCAGCTGCAGAAGGTATATAAGCCATCGAGGTTTATATTTCATTTCTTTTCTTTCTTTCTCCCTTCCCTTTCCCCCCCTATAATCTGCAAAGTCAACAGAATGTTAACTCCCCAGTTGTGAATGGATGCAATTTACATCTCATTTCCCACTTTCTGCGGAAACAATTTGATTCTCATTTTTGTCAAATTTTTATAAAGTATCCATTTAATGGGAAATGAAGTAATTTGATGGATCACAACTCTGCAAAGCCCTGGGCAGATATGCAAGTTGTCCCAATTTTGACAGAAATCTACGACTAAATCACTAGCAAATCATAATTCTATATGATTTTTTCATCTGATGTTCGAATTTGAAAATCATAAATTTTGGGTGGTATACATTCTTTACTATCAGTATCAGTATGTATGGTATTTAAGCAGCAAATTGTCTCCAACTTTTCCTCTTTCTCCTATCCTACTTCATAGACGTATTCTGAGCCTTGCCAAAACTTTATTTTTTGAACAGATCTACTGCAAATGCAGCTGGGCTCTGATCATACGACAAGTTCACCACCATATACTTTTGAAGTGGATAATGGTAGTCAACTGGACGTTACTCTGGCAAATAATTGCCATTCATTGCAAGCAATTTATCCAACTCTAACAAACAGTTTTGTGATGAAAGATTTTTGCTATGGATCCTACAGTGAAGGACGTAGTGCAGCTCCAAGCGGGTCTCTGGGGTCAGTCTTGACTGGGGATCTTGCGGATGACATTTCTCAGGTTGAAATGTCGAACTGGCACGGGAATGGGTTTTCTCTTTCTCCAAGCAATCAATCAGTAGACATTGTTCCCTCTAATGTAAGTTTCCGTTTCTCAAAGAATGGAAAACCAAAAGCAAGGTGGTGCAAGTTAAGAGCTGCCATAAAATGGGGGATATCGGTTAGGCGGGTTGTGGCTGCTAAAAGAATGGCTAGACCTCTGTTTTAGATTTTTAAGCTTAGTCAATCATCTCAAAAGATTTAGTTGGCAAGCTTCCTTCAAGTGGGTCAATTTAGTTTTGCAAACAACAAGTATTAGTCTTGCAATTTGTTTATTTCCTTTAGCATCAGGTTCTTGTTCATACATATTTTTCTTTTTCAGTCAGTATTACATGACTATATCATGTTAGTTGCCAGTTGGGCAGAATATGGCTGCAAAAAGAATCTTGTTATGCAGCAACCTCAAATTTTGTAAGCTAGCTGGTATTTTTTTCTTGTATTTCTGACTTTTTACATATGTATAAAGTACAGTGCCTGTATATAATAAAAGTTCAGATTGATGTTTTGAAGCCCCTTTTGCATGAATGTTGTCTATTGATCTTCACCTTACCACTGTGTTGTTAAAGAGAGTTGCATATCTACTAACACTGTTGTTAAACCCGGACCGAGCCCGCGCTTGAATCGGTTAAAAACGGAATTGATCGGCACTCCCCAATTAACTAATTTTGGTTAAAATCGGTAGAACTGGTTGACCATCGGTCGAATTTAACCGGTTTTATTTTTTTTTAATATATTTTTTGTACCAAATTTTTTTAATATTAAAATCAACCACTTTTAGTAATATTGTAACTCTACTTTATTATATTTTAGTTCATAAAAAACGAGATTTTTAAATTTTTATTAATTACTAATAATATATTTTATATATTAAGGACGTTATTGGGTTAATAACGATTCGATTAGACCTGACAAACGGGTCGGGCCATTGGCGAGCTGAAAAAGTGAAGCCTAAAGCCTGTGTTTTGACGGGCGGGCCGCTTGCTTTAACGAATTTATGACCAAATTTTGACATATTTATGGGCTGAGCCCAAATTAGTCAGGCCATTGTTGGGTCAGGCCAAAACGGCCAAGATTTTCATGGGTTGAAAAAATGAAGCCCAAATCTCATATTTTAGAGAGCAGGATGGGCCGGCTCGCGGATTTGGGCCGATTTTGTCAAGTTTAGATTCGATCATTGGTCAACCAGTGATCCATCTTTTGATTTGATGACCGGTCCAGATCTGAAAATTTTGTGACTACTGATGCTAATTAAATACTTTTTCCCTACATTTCTCAAATTAGTTTATTGATGGTTGAATACTACTTTTCTCTTTTAATTTTAATGGTTGAACAAGTCGATATTAAAATATTATCAGCAGTAAGAAAAAATATTTTTTTTAATGTCTTTTCAGTTAGAGCATCATGTCACACTTTTAAGGTATTTGTTAATAAACCCTTTGCTTTGGAATATAGTAATTGGTAGGTTAGCAAGACATTCTCTAAAGCTGAATCTGGTTATGGATTTTTTTGTGGGTTCACGTGAAATTAATGTAATAATTTTATAATATAAAAAATATTATATTAATTTAATTTTTTTTTGAGTTTATTATTAATTTATCATTATTGTAATATGATTACGTTAATTTAAATATTTTTATAGTCTATCAATAGATGTATTAACAATATGATTATAAAAGACAAAATAATATAATTATTAATTTAATATGTTGTCTTACAATTTACTTTATTCATTTTATACAATTATATATTTACAGTGAATTAAATATAATTTTAAACGTAATGCAATAACATTACAATTATCACACAATACTGAATTAAATACATAATAATTTATTATCATTCGTTACGACTATTATATTATCCAGACTACTGCATTATATTAAATTTCTATTTCACGAACCAAACTCTACCTAAATATAAGTGAGATCGGAAGTAATGAATAAATAAAATAGTATATATTACGAATATTTAAGTTAATTTTTTAATATTAAACATGTTTTAGTAGCGTCGACAGAGTCGTATGATTCCGTCTCCAGCCTAATGGCACGCACGTAATTCTCAGTATTGAGAGGGTCAAAAGTAACACCGCAAGAAAATATCTAGTCACCTGCAAGTTGCCAATATCCCTGTCCTTCTGTCAGTTCTCGAAGTTTCTCCTAGTACACTTTTCTATCAGATATTTCCTCTCTCCTCTTTTTTAACCTTAAAAGCCTTTCTCTCTCCTCTCTCCTCATTTCTTTAATAAGTACTTTATACTTAGTACTTTATGTATATTTTATAAGAATTCATGGTGCCATCAGCTCACAGTTTATGAATTCGCCGACAATCCAACAGCTCCGATTCTATCAAACGTTCCTCGTTGACCGTAGCTCTGTCTTCGGAAAATGGATGGAGGAGGAGGATCCGGCGAATTTGGATATTACTCCGTCCTCGGGATTTGCCAGGACGCCTCATTCTCCGACATTCGCTCCGCTTATCGCAAGCTCGCTTTGGTAAAGTTAATATGGCGTCGGTTTTTCTCTTTTTCCGATTCGTTTTTATTTTTCCGGTTGTGTAATTTTTTTGGTTTTGTGAAGAAATGGCACCCTGACAGATGCGCGAAGAACCCGACGTGCGCCGACGAAGCCAATCACCGGTTCCAGAAAATTCAGGAGGCTTATACGGGTGAAAGAATCTGTTTTGACGGCGTCAATTTAGTTTTGTAATCGTGTTTTTTTAATTCGGCGGGATATTAACTGCTCCGTTTTGATTTTCCGGCAGTGTTGTCGGATCAGGGAAAGAGATCAATGTACGATGCTGGAGTCCTGGATCAGCTGGATGAAGATGAAGTAGGTCTATAATCAATAAAAAAATCTCATATATATTTTTGTTGTTGATTCCAATGAGAGTTGGAACGACATCATTTGATTTGCAGTTCGATTTCGCGGTTTATTTTATTTTACAAAATCTACCTATTTGGAGTATTTAATTAGGATTATTCCCCCTGACTAACCTCTTCCATACAGGAGGGAATGAGTGATTTCTTGCATGATTTGTTTAACATGATGGATCAGCAAACCCCAAAGTGCCAGGTGCGTACCGAAACTTTTTTTTTGGGTATCAATTTTGATTATTTTTTTTAAAAAATAAATAATTTAAGATATTTTTAATTTGAAAAACATTAATGTCTTCAAATATATTAATTTTTTTAAATTTTCTAATGCAAAAATATTTATCTGTATATACTGAATAATAATTACAACTTCTATTAAGTTAATTAATTTAATTTAACTTAATTTTTTTTATCAAGAAATATGATTTATTAAATTAATCAATGTAATATTATTTTATTTGTGCTAAATCGTATGCTTATCATGTTAAGTTGTGGTATAATTTATAAATTATTAAATTTTTGCTGGAATAATTAATTATATTATAAAGTGTATTTTTTTCCCTCTCAATTAATAATAATTTATTTTATATTTATTAATAATAATTTAATAATGATGAGATGATAACAAAATTATTATTTTATTTTTATTTAATTTATAAAGTTGTGGTTGGCAGGAGGAGAGTCTTGAGGATCTGCAGACGGCATTTGTGGAATTGTTCGGTGAGGATTTAGCGAAGATGGCTGCGAGAGAAAATCGGACGGCTAAGAAGAGGGGACGCGACGGGCCCACAAATTCGAACGCACCACCGAGGTCCTCCAGTCGCCGCCGTGGAACGATGTCATAGCCCAGTGTTTTGTAATTGGAAAAGAGGGGGAATGAACTCTTCTTTGTGCGGTAGTTTAGGAATGTGGAAAATTGTTTATTACTTTTATGTCATTTTCTTTGGGCTGTTCACCGACTTGTTGTGGGGGTATTATATTATACTAGTGCGTGTATAAATTTATTTAGGATAAAATAATAATTTTATAAAATTTGAAGAATTAAATAAAAAGATTAAAAAAATTATATATATATATATATATATATATATATATATATAGTCCGTTTCTTCAGCGAACTTGAAGGAGTAAACTAAGAACGAACCGGCTATAATGACGATTTTTTCCGTCGCTATAGCATAGAAAGCCAGTTTTTTTTATACTATAGTGACGGAAAAAAAGTCGTTACAACCGATTCGCTCTTAGTTCGCTCTTTTCAGTTCGCTGAAGAGAGCCGAGCTATATATATATATATATATATATATATATATATATATATATATATATATATATATATAATAAGACCAAATCGTCTCTTAATTTTAAATTTAGGAATGGTTCCACATAAAAATTTAGTAATAAACTTTAATTAAAAATAAAGACTAAATTTTAGGAATGGTATTTCAACTCTAAAGTTTAGCAATAAACCCTAATTAAAAATAAAATTCTACTCCCTCTATCCCAAAATAATAGACGTTTAAGGGGTTTTTATTTTTCCCAAAATAATAGACGTTTTACAAGTCCAAAGCTAAATTGTCCACTTTTATTCCAGTACTACCCTTTCAGCCGTCCACCGGATGATAGAAAAGGATTCTTCCATGAGAGAGAAAGAGAGGGTTTTTTTTAGGGAGAGGCTTGATGAAGCAGAAGCCTTTCCATTATTTATTAAGGGCAAAAGAGTCATGTTTAATATTTTTTAATTGTTACAAAGAATCCTTAAACGTCAGATATAATGGGACGGAGGGAGTATTCAACTCTAAAAAAAAAACTCTCAAATCTCTTATATACCAAATTTTCTTAAATCTCCAACTTACCAAATTCCATCCACCAGGTACCAAATTTTCTTGTAATCTTTTTTTTCATCGTCCTTTAATGGAGAGTGCCGACCAGAATAAAAAAACAAGACGAAAAGAATTAATAAAGTGTCCACACACAAGTTGGGAAGCGGTCTCCTTCTCTGTGTATTAACATTATATTGGTCAATTGACCAATTTATCACGAAGTTAATTTCATGGTAACCGGATCCAAAATTCGTAGTCTTTCTAACAATTATATTTAATTGTATATACGATTTAATGGTGAGATTAAATTTATGTAATCTTATATCAAAATTATATTATGACATTGAATGAGGTAATTACACCCAATAGCATTAAAATTTAAACATACAAAAAAAATGATAAATCTACATTATGCATGCTCGCATGGAAGCAATGCATTTAACTTTATTAATTAATGACTATATTTACACATAATTAAAACATTTACCCATAATTAAGATCAATAATTTGAATAATAACAATACCACTAAATTTTCTATCCTCACTTAATGAAGCTATATACCTGTCTAATGAGCAAAGACCTATCAAAATGCATGGTAATTTCGAACCTTGTCATTAATTTTTAATTTCGACAAACGTTGGATTTATAAGGTTTTATATATATATATATATATATATATATATATATATATATATATATATATATATATATATATATATATATATTAGGAATCCAAAAAAAAGCCATCATGCTAGTCACCAAAACACCATATAATTTCCATGCATGTATCAAAAGTTGTTGTCCATCCCCTTTAATGGTGTTTCGACTCAAAAGTTTAAGAAATTCCCTAAAACCCTACCTATAAATAAATAATAAAATTTTAAATTCTAAAAAACAATTACATCATTTTATATATATATATATATATATATATATATATATATATATATATATATAGAGAGAGAGAGAGAGAGAGAGAGAGAGAGAGAGGCCGGATCAGGTCCGGGAGTCCGGACCTGACCAAAATCAGGACCTTTTTTTTTTGCTTTTTTTTAAAAAAAACAACTAAAAAAAATAAATTATCCAAATCACACCCAAAACACTGTATTATGTAAAAATTTCAGTTCCATAATTTATTTATTTTTAGTTGTTTTAAAAAAAATAATAATTTAAAGGTCCGGACAGGATCAGTGCTATATATATATATATATATATATATATATATATATATATATATATATAGATTCCCATTCAGAAATGGATCAAAACAACGGACCAGACAACGGATGAAAGGAAAAAAAACACGCGGGTCACAAAAAAGGGGGGAAACTTCATGCGGGTTGGGTTTTAAATGGGTCAGCTGACTTAAATAAAAAAAATCCATCTAAATTCATTTTATGCAACCTCTTTCTCTCTCTAACTCTTTTCTCTCTCACTACAAACTAAAGCTCTGGCAATTTCGTATCGGCTCCGGACAAATCGACATTTTAGCGTCTCTCTCTACGAAGGTAATGCTCCATAACTCTATTAAGTTTCAATTTAATTTTCTAGTGTAAGAAATTTAGGGTTTAAAAGCTCAAAATTGAAAAAGTAGTTTTCCCTTTCTATCGGTAGTTGATTACTCCATTGAATCTCATTAATTTGTCGAAAATTGGTTCAATTTTTTCATTTTTCATCGATTTTATCACAATCTGCAGCTTTTTTTTTTCAATTAGTAAGTATTGTTATGGGTAATTTGTGAACTTTGTTTATAGTTTTGATTTGGTTGTTTGTAGAAATTTTATGGATTTATCATTTATTTACATATCTGGTTCTGGTTGCTTATAAAATTTAATAGAAGACAATATATATATATTTTTTTGGGAATTTAGTTAAGTTACTCCGGTTGTAGTAGCTTTCATGAAATGAAAGTTTTATCTTTTTTGAAAAATAAGATTATGTGTCTTAATTTTTTTTAGTTTTATATCTCAGAGCATCTAAGTGAAACTAATTTGAACGAAAGTAGTATTAATATGCCTAATTAAGATTGTAAATCATTGGGACTTCAATATAGGAATCTGTCTTTGAAATCTTAAGAGTCAAAACTGTAGATTAAACTTTTTTTCTTTTTGGTTTTATTTTTAAAAGGTTTTAGCATGATTGCAATGTTTGCTAAAGTGAATATGAGCTTCATGTTTATGTATCCAGATGATGTATATTTTAGAATATATGAAATGCAAATTGATAAAATAATGAAATGCAATGGATTTTTGTGACTTAAAAGTATGGTTTATAGACAACTGAGAATCTGTTGTTCCTTTTTGAGGTACATCCTCACTCCGTGGACCTCTGATTTCCCTGAGGATGGAGGTATTATTTAGCCATTATCTAAAATAAGAAATAAGAATTTTGGCTTATATTTTATTCAGGGATTTGGAGGAATAAGGATATGGATATGAACTTGGCCCTCAAATGTAAATATTGTTTAGTAAGCATTATATGTAATAGAATCTTGGTTATTTGGCAAAATCCAGTGAAGTGAAATGTTTATATACAGGTGACAACTTTAAAGGGGAAGTATCTAAACCAGCAGCAGAACCTGAGGTTAGAATATCACTTAATTTGTTGGTGTTATCAAATTCTTCAACAAAGTCCTGCCCAGTAATAACTGATCGGTATTTTTCTTTAATCTTTTGCAGCAGTAAGCCCCAGATCTGATGTTGGAGAACTTTGCTAAAGTGTCCATTTCTGTTTCTCACAAGCGGATTGGACGAGATATTATCAACATCTCATAATGAAAATTAATCTTCATGGGTCACAGAGCATAACAGGATTTCGCTCTGCCCATTTCTATTTCTACTGTAATTTTGTTTGTTAATTTTGTTTTTGCTTCCATTTTAGCCACTTAAGGTTTTCCGTATAGACCTTAATTATTCAAATGACAGATATAATATGTGTTTCTCGTTTCTCTTTATTTAATGTCTCTTATCTCGGTTTTGTCATATTTTCCCTTCTACTTATTGTGCCCCTTGGTTTGTGGTTTAAAGCTGTGTGGATCTTCTAGCCTATTAAACTGGTATCAGATGCCTGCCTTCTCCTAGAGCGAGTTTTAAAACATAGTATAACTCTATGATTTGATGTATGCAAAATGGATTTCAGCTTGAATTTTTTTCTCTTTGTAGTTTTTGCTGAGACTAAAACATAACAATTAAAAGCTATGAAAAGTGTGTTACACATGGATTGGATGAAGTTGAACAACAATCCAGCTTATATAGTAGGTCTAAAGGTCATTTGGGTCATTACCCGAAAAGTGCTTAATACTACTCCCAGTTCTCCATCAGGCCATCCCTCAAAATAAATTTCCAAGATTTACAAGAAAGGGTTAGTTCTCACAGAACAGGCTTATGTTTTTCTTTTGTTATTGATTAACGAGAAGACAGAACAACATGATGTATTACATCATTTTCTAATAAATTTATTATCACACAATGTCAAGGTTCAACTATTAGACTACTACAAAAGTGAATTCTCAGCAGCATTTTTCTTTACTGATGTACTTTGTTTACAATTGACTTTCCTTGTTAGCATATTGAAATATTGGCGATGTATCAAACTCTTTTATGAACGTCTTATTTTATTTCCAGAAATGAATAGAAGCAAGGTAGAAACATGTGAGAAGATGATGAAATGATGCTATAGCATTCTTAAAATCAACATCTCCTTTTGACCAAGTTGTATACCAAAAAGAAATTAAACATCATCATTCATGAACATTTTTGTATACAATCTTCGCCAGTCAAGATTCTTCCTAATTAAAGTAACTTTGCGGCAGGCAAAAATCTTCCTCCTGATTCAGAATTTCAGTGTCCTCGTTATCTGGCTCCTACTGTAACGCCCCCAAAATAGGTATACATCACCTATTCTGAGTCGTCAGATATATGGTACAGAATACATATACAATCTTAAATATACAACATGAGCTGTGAGTTTTAATACAAATATTGTCTTCTAGACAGTATTCAAACTCCAAATAAGTCCTCAATACATTTATTATCACACTATTTCATAGAATAGTGATGACTACAAATGCTATCATCTGGACCGTCACTCCGTTCCCCAACTAGTCCCTGCTACGTTCTCATTTCCTGAACAGAACAATGAAAGTAAAAGGGTGATCTCAACTAGCCCAGTAAGAAATATTATGACTAAGATAATGCAGAATAAATTATCGTTAGCCTTCAACAGTGTTAAACTGATATAATATAACAAACATCAAGTTTAACTGCAGCGGAACAAACAATCCATTAAAAGAGTCAAGTAGAGAATAAAATCTACTATCTTTTATGATGTAAAAGGTTTTTCATCACTTTTATCGCTGGGACTCAGCTTAATAAATAATCCACATCATCCCTGCACTACGACCAAGGATATTCATTAGTATCACAACCACAAATTATCCATGCACTACGGGCCAAGGATATTCGTGTATTCATCAATGGTCAAGATCATGCCAACAACTGTCAATCAATGCACTACGGACCAATGAGGACTTTTATCACATCATTTGTAACATTACGGTCATGATTATACCAAATAATCCCTGGTCATAATCATACCAAGTCCATCTATGCACTACAGGCCACATATGACTTTCAACATAATATAAACATGAGGATGATGACAATGATATAAGAATTCAAAAAAACAAGTTCAAGAATTAATTTATCCAAGAACCAATAATGTCCAAATTGTCAACATGATACTGCTTTGTGGGGTAAAACTCAAGAATGCTCAGAAGAATATTTCCATGAAAAGATACTGGATGAAACACAATTATCAAGGATATTCCACTAATTTCATGGAGTATAGAAGCCAAAGCTTTAACCAACTGAGTATAATAGAATATATGAAACTGTAAATGGATTTTTGCCTGCCATGCGGTAATCCTCGTAGACAGATCATTTTCACAATTTAATAAGGAATGAATACAAATGATCATTCACCATGCATGTGGTAATCCACATGGACAGATTATTCCAACAGAATAATAAAAAATGGAATAACAGAAGAATTCACCATGCATGCGATAGACTGTACAGACAGGTTATTCCAACAGAATAATAAATAATGGAATAACAACAGAATTCACCATGCATGCGATAAACCGCACAGACAGGTTATTCCAACAGAATAATAAATATTGGAACCAGGTCAGGCATAATACGCACAGACAGGATATTCCGACAGAATAATAAAGAATGAAACCAGGTCATGCGTAAACGCACAGATAGGATATTCTTACAGAATAATAAAGAATGAAACCAGGTTATGCGTAAACGCACAGACAGGATATTCTAACAGAATAATAAAGAATGGAATAACAACATAATTTCACCATGTATGCGGTACTTCGTATAAACAGGTTATTCCAGCAGAATAATAAGGAATGGAATAACAGAAGAATTTCACCATGTATGCGGTACTTCGCATATACAGGTTATTCCAACATAATAATAAAGAATGGAATAACAGAAGAATTTCGCCAAGTATAGGGTAGTCCACGTATACATGTTATTCCAACATAATAATAAAGAATGAAATAACAGAAGAATTTCACCATGTATGCGGTACTTCGCATATACAGGTTATTCCAACATAATAATAAAGAATGAAATAACAGAAGTTCTCTTCATGAATACGAAAGAAATAATATCCCTTGCCTTAGAAGAAACTGGATATAGGAGTAGTGAAGTAGCAGAATACTTTTCTTCTTTCTCTCTATAGTTTCTCTATCTAGAGTTTCAGTGAATTCGTAAGAAATAATGAAGGAATGAGCTTCTATTTATAGGAGAATGGACTGAATAGTAACTAATTCATGAACGGTCCAGATTGATTTACTTTTAAACGGACGGTCCATATTGATTTACTATGCAGTATTAATAAAATATTCTAATAAAACAAAATCTTTTAAATAAAATATAATATATTCTATTTATAATCTAATAAAACGAATAACTTTATAAAAGTATTCTGTTTTATATAAAAAGATTTTACTATGCAAAATACTATGCAGGCACTATACAACACTACGCATAATAAAATATAATATATTCTATTTATAGTCTAATAAAATAAATAACTTTATAAAAGTATTCTGTTTTATATAAAAAGATTTTACTATGCAAAATACTATGCATAATAGAATATAATATATTCTATTTATAGTCTAATAAAACAAATAACTTTATAAAAGTATTCTGTTTTATATAAAAAACTTTTCTGTTTTATTACATTAATAATACTAATAAAATAAAATTTATATATATATATATATATATATATATATATATATATATATATATATATAAACTTCCGTGACTTCATAAAAAGACACCTCAATATATTTAACAACATTTATCATCATTATTCTAATTCACAATATTAATCGAGTAGGTCGTTCCCAGGAAATTGGGGGGCTTTCTAATAAGAATTTCTCCCTATTGGCGCGCAATTAGGTGACTAAACCTCTCCTTGGCAGAACATCTAGACATCGTTAATATTGCAAAGAATAATATGAATAACTTTGTCGTCTCAATTATTGATTTAATAAGATATAACATATCGACAATAATTGAATCAAATAACGTGAGATACTATGCAACAATTACTGTAGCAATAATTGAACAAAACTGAGTGACTTCTCACGTAAGCATCAATTGTATTACTGTACTTTTACTACCGAGTAGTTCAACAGTTTTAACGGTAAAACTTCCGCCGTTATTTTCATAAAAATATTTTTGTTGTTTTCTCAATCCGACAATAATTCCGTTATGGGGTCCACCAATGATTATGCCGTCGTACGGATATTCTCCGACAAATAGAATATTTCCCGACCAAACGAATATTATATAACAACTTGCATACTTTGCAAAATTTATAGATACTACCCACAACTATAACACTATCTCAAATTCACACCATAATATTAAAAAAAATATTTCGAGAAAATTAAATCTTTATTCATAAAATTTGGGGTCTCACAATTTCCCATCCTTATGAAATTTCGCCCTCGAAAATTACGTAAGTACCTGGTATGCCGAAGAGATAAGGATACCTTGACTTCATTTCAGATTCTAACTCTTGAGGTATAACCTTTGAGTGTTGAATACGATCCTTTTTATCTAAGATTTTAACACGTATCTCCTCATACGTTAAATCTTCTGCTATCTCGTCTAGTTCTAATTTAATAACGTGGTTCGGGTCATCCACATATTTACGTGATATCGATACATGAAAAACGTTATGAACACGCGACATACTTGGCGGTAAAACGAGTCTATAGGCCACAGTTCCTACTCGATCAAGGATTTCAAATGGGCCAATAAAATCGAGGGTTTAGATTTCCTCTCTTCATCGATTCTTGCTTCTAGAATAACGCCCTCTTGAACCTTCTTCTTCACATTCATCAGCTTTGAGTATGTAGCTTGAGCGGCTTTAACTTTATCGATTAAAGTCGATTCTAATCGTATATTTGTTATCTTCACATGGGTCTCTAGAGTCTTTAACTCTATCTTCATCATTTGTAAGTTATACGAAATGAGTTTTTGTGTTAACAACATCGCACTCGTAAACGCATACGATCTTCTACTCAATACGTCAGCTACTACGTTCGCTTTTCCATAATGATATTGAATGGTATAGTCGTAATCTTCAACAGCTCGAGCCAATGTCTTTGGCGCATAATACGTTCTTTCTAGGTGAAGAAATATTTAAGGGTTTTAGAAATGAATTTTGTACTGGGGTCAATACAAAATTCGATTTTACGCTCTAGAGGTAG
Source organism: Panax notoginseng (assembly GCA_016801055.1). NCBI lineage: Eukaryota > Viridiplantae > Streptophyta > Magnoliopsida > Apiales > Araliaceae > Panax > Panax notoginseng. The sequence continues at coordinate 24,093,563 of CM029019.1, forward strand.
GCTAAGAAGTCTTCAAGAATACGTCAGGAAATTTATTAACGATAGAAATATCATTCAAAACTGTGACTCTCATCCAAGACTTGGATAGCACATGTAATGAACATTTCTCCTAATGGAGTTTCAACCGATAGGTCAAAGTTTAATTTCTCCGGAGTCAAATTTAAATATTGAGCGCAAGTAGGAAAGGAGTGGGTAGAACTGGTATCGAATAAGGTATAGACTTCACAAGAGTTTATAATTAACTTACCCGTAATAACTTCGTTCGGGTTTCTCAACAAACGCTCTCACTTAAACTACCGGATTTGACTTTGATATAGAGTACATTCCACCCATACTGGCTTCGTCACATTCCTGATCTATGATTCGAATCATTACTCTCTGATCCATATCGAATTGGGGTTGACCGCTCTGCACAGGATAATTTCAAACTCGATGTTGGATTCTCCCAATTGTTGTCCAAAAAGCGAAATCCATTTCATCTATTTTGACCTTATTGGATCGGACGTCTTTTTCTACAATATCAACGCGTCGTGCGGCTTTTACCCATGCATCATCTATTCTCATTCATTCAGTTGCTTCTTCTTTCATCAGAACTTTGATCATAAAATTCTCAGATTCCAGCTCTAATATCTTATACTCTGCCAAAGAGTGATTCTGTTCAAGCATCGCACATCGAGTAACATAATTTTGAATTGTTGCATCTCTTTGCTCCATGACTGCCTGCCGTTCTTCAGCCTGTTCTTCTAACTCATGAATACGATTTTGTAATTCTAAATTTCGATCATAAAATTCTTCTAATAAATTCTCCTCAGGTTCCTCTTCTTCTTCACTCTCAGCTGCTACCTCTGCAACTAGCTCGAGTGCAACTATTAGTTCTTCACTCACCACGTATATATCTCTAATTTCTTATTCTTCTGACATCACATTAACCTGGTTAGTGATTAAAGGTGTCTCAACGGTCTCATTCACTCTATTGTTAACATTTTCAGCTGCCATTTTTAAACACTGCCACAAAACAAGGGTTAATTATCATATCATATATTATCCATATACTCTGACCGAACAATTAAAAACCAAATAAACTTAAGTAGGTCATACTAGCGAAGGAATTCTCTGTCTCTCCCCTCCTAGTTCTTGTCTCACATCTCAGCCAGGGATCATATCCCTAAGCTTTGATACCAACTGTGACGCCCCCAAAATAGGTATACATCACCTATTCTGAGTCGTCAAATACATGGTACAGAATACAAATACAATCTTAAATATACAACATGAGCTGTGAGTTTTAATATAAATATTATCTTCTAGACAGTATTCAAACTCAAAATAAGTCCTCAATACATTTATTATCACACTATTTCATAGAATAGTGAGGACTACTAATGCTATCATCTGGACCGTCACTCCGTTCCCCGACTAGTCCCTGCTACGTTCTCATTTCCTGAAGAAAACAATGAAAGTAAAAGAGTGACCTCAACTAGCCCAGTAAGAAATATTATGACTAAGATAATGCAGAATAAATTATCGTTAGCCTTCAACAGTGTTAAACTGATACAATATAACAAACATCAAGTTTAACTACAGGAGAACAAGCAATCCATTAAAAGAGTCAAGTAGAGAATAAAATCTACTATCTTTTATGATTTAAAAGGTTTTTCATCACTTTTATCGCTGGGACTCAGCTTAATAAATAATCCACATCATCCCTGCACTACGACCAAGGATATTCATTAGTATTACAACCACAAATTATCCATGCACTACGGGCCAAGGATATTCGTGTATTCATCAATGGTCATGATCATGCCAACAACTGTCAATCAATGCACTACGGGCCAATGAGGACTTTTACCACATCATTTGTAACATTACGGTCATGATTATACCAAATAATCCCTGGTCATAATCATACCAAGTCCATCTATGCATTACAGGCCACATATGACTTTCAACATAATATAAACATGAGGATGATGACAATGATATAAGAATTCAATAAAACAAGTTCAAGAATTAATTTATCCAGGAACCAATAACGTCCAAATTGTCAACATGATACTGCTTTGTGGGGTAAAACTCAAGAATACTTAGAAGAATATTTTCATGAAAAGATACTGGATAAAGCACAATTATTAAGGATATTCTACTAATTTCATGGAGTATAGAAGCCAAAGCTTTAACCAACTGAGTATAATAAAATATATGAAACTGCAAAAGGATTTTTGCCCGCCATGCGGTAATCCTCGTAGATAGATCATTTCCACAATTTAATAAGGAATGAATACAAATGACCATTCACCATGCATGTGGTAATCTACATGGACAGGTTATTCTAACAGAATAATAAAGAATGGAATAACAGAAGAATTCACCATGCATGCGATAGACTGCACAGACAGGTTATTCTAACAGAATAATAAATAATGGAATAACAACAGAATTCACAATGCATGCGATAAACCGCACAGACAGGTTATTCCAACAGAATAATAAATAATGGAACCAGATCATGCGTAATACGCACAGACAGGATATTTCGACAAAATAATAAAGAATGGAACTAGGTCATGCGTAAACGTACAGATAGGATATTCCGACAGAATAATAAAGAATGGAACCAGGTTATGCGTAAACGCACAGACAGGATATTCTGACAGAATAATAAAGAATGGAATAACAACAGATTTTCACCATGTAAGCGGTACTTCGTATAAACAGGTTATTCCAACAGAATAATAAGGAATGGAATAACAGAAGAATTTCACCATGTATGCGGTACTTCGCATATACAGGTTATTCCAACATAATAATAAAGAATGGAATAAAAGAAGAATTTCGCCAAGTATAGGGTAGTCCACGTATACATGTTATTCCAACATAATAATAAAGAATGGAATAACAGAAGAATTTCACCATGTATGCGGTACTTCGCATATACAGGTTATTCCAACATAATAATAAAGAATGGAATAACAGAAGTTCTCTTCATGAATAGGAAAGAAATAATACCCCTTACCTTAGAAGAAACTGGATATAGGAGTAGTGAAGTAGCAGAATACTTTTCTTCTTTCTCTCTATAGTTTCTCTATCTAGAGTTTCAGTGAATTCGTAAGAAATAATGAAGGAATGAGCTTCTATTTATAGGAGAATGGACTGAATAGTAACTAATTCATGAACGGTCCAGATTGATTTACTTTTAAACGGACGGTCCATATTGATTTACTATGCAGTATTAATAAAATATGCTAATAAAATAAAATTTTTTCAATAAAATATAATATATTCTATTTATAATATAAAAAAACGAATAACTTTATAAAAGTATTCTGTTTTATATAAAAAAAATTTACTATGCAAAACACTATGCAACACTACGCATAATAAAATATAATATATTCTATTTATAGTCTAATAAAATAAATAACTTTATAAAAGTATTTTGTTTTATATAAAAAGATTTTACTATGCAAAATACTATGCATAATAGAATATAATATATTCTATTTATAGTCTAATAAAATAAATAACTTTATAAAAGTATTCTATTTTATTACATTAATAATACTAATAAAACAAAATTTATATATATATATATATATATATATATATATATATATATATATATATATATATATATATATATATATATATAAACTTTCGTGACTTCATAAAAAGACACCTTAATATATTTAACAACATTTATCATCATTATTATAATTCACAATATTAATCGACCAGGTCGTTCCCAGGAAATAGGGGGCTTTCCAATAAGAATTTCTCCCTAATGACGCACAATTAGGTGATTAAACCTCTCCTTGACAGAACTTCTAGACATCGTTAATATTGTAAATAATAATATGAATAACTTTGCCGTCTCAATTATTGATTTAATAAGATATAACATATCGACAATAATTGAATTAAATAACGTGAGATACTATGTAACAATTACTGTAGCAATAATTGAACAAAACTGAGTGACTTCTCACGTAAGCATCAATAATCAATACCGTATGCTACTATGCAACCACGTGTATTACTGTACTTTTACTACCGAGTAGTTCAACAGTTTTAACTGTAAAACTTTCGCCGTTATTTTTATAAAAATATTTTTGTCATTTTCTCAATCCGACAATAATTCTGTTGTGGGGTCCACCAATGATTATACCGTCGTACGGATATTCCCCGACAAAAAGAATATTTTCCGACCAAACGAATATTATATAACAACTTGCATACTTTACAAAATTTATAGATACTACCCACAACTATAACACTATCTCAAATCCACACCATAATATTAAAAAAATATTTCGAGAAAATTAAATCTTTATTCATAAAATTTGAGGTCTCACAATCTCCCCTCCTTATGAAATTTCGCCCTCGAAATTGACGTACGTACCTGGTATGCCGAAGAGATAAGGATACCTTGACTTCATTTCAGATTCTAACTCTTGAGGTATAACCTTTGAGTGTTGAATACGATCCTTCTTATCAAAGATTTTAACACGTATCTCCTCATACGTTAAATCTTCTGCTATCTCGTCTAGTTCTAATTTAATAACGTGGTTCGGGTCATCCACATATTTACGTGACATCGATACGTAAAAAATGCTATGAACACGCGATATACTTGGCGGTAAAACGAGTCCATAGGCCACAGTTCCTACTCGATCAAGGATTTCAAATGTGCCAATAAAATTGAGGGTTTAGATTTCCTCTCTTCATCGATTCTTGCTTCTAGAATAATGCCCTCTTGAACCTTCTTCTTCACATTCATCAGCTTTGTGTATATAGCTTGAGCGGCTTTAACTTTATCGATTAAAGTCGATTCTAATCGTATATTTGTTATCTTCACGTGGGTCCCTAGAGTCTTTAACTCTATCTTCATCATTTGTAAGTTATACGAAATGAGTTTTTGTGTTAACAACATCGCACTCGTAAACGCATACGATCTTCTACTCAATGCGTCAGCTACTACGTTCGCTTTTTCACAATGATATTGAATGGTATAGTCATAATCTTCAACAGCTCGAGCCAACGTCTTTGGCGCATAATACGTTCTTTCTAGGTGAAGAAATATTTAAGGGTTTTAGAAATGAATTTTGTACTGGGGTCAATACAAAATTCGATTTTACGCTCTAGAGGTAGGCTAAGAAGTCTTCAAGAATATGTCAGGAAATTTATTAACGATAGAAATATCATTCAAAACTGTGACTCTCATCCAAGACTTGGATAACACATGTAATGAAGATTTCTCCTAATGGAGTTTCAACCGATAAGTCAAAGTTTAATTTCTCCGGAGTCAAATTTAAACATTGAGCGCAAGTAGGAAAGGAGTGGGTAGAACTGGTATCGAATAAGGTATAGACTTCGCAAGAGTTTATAATTAACTTACCCGTAATAACTTCGTTCGGGTTTCTCAACAAACGCTCTCACTTAAACTACCGGATTTAACTTTGCTATAGAGTACATTCCACCCATACTGGCTTCGTCACATTCTTGATCTATGATTCGAATCATTACTCTCCGATCCATATCGAATTGGGGTTGACCGCTCTGCACAGATTAATTTCAAACTCGATGTTGGATTCTCCAAATTGTTATCCAAAAAGCGAAATCCATTTCATCTATTTTGGCCTTATTGGATCGGACGTCTTTTTCTACAATATCAACGCGTCGTGCAACTTTTACCCATATATCATCTATTCTCATTCATTCAGTTGCTTCTTCTTTCATCAGAACTTTGATCATAGCATTCTCAGATTCCAGCTCTAATATCTTATACTCTGCCAAAGAGTGATTTTGTTCAAGCATCGCACATCGAGTAACATAATTTTGAATTGTTGCATCTCTTTGGTCCATGATCGCATGCCGTTCTTTAGCCTGTTCTTCTAACTCATGAATACAATTTTGTAATTCTAAATTTCGATCATAAAATTCTTCTAATAAATTCTCATTAGGTTCCTCTTCTTCCTCACTCTCAGCTGCTACCTCTGCAACTAGCTCGAGTGCAACTATTAGTTCTTCACTCACCACATATATACCTCTAATTTCTTAATCTTCTGACATCACATTAACCTGGTTAGTGATTAAAGGTGTCTTAACGGTCTCATTCACTCCATTGTTAACATTTTCAGCTGCCATTTTTAAACACTGCCACAAAACAAGGGTTAATTATCATATCATATATTATCCATATACTCTGACCGAACAATTAAATACCAAATAAACTTAAGTAGGTCATACTAGCGAAGAAATTCTCCGTCTCTCCCCTCCTAGTTCTTGTCTCACATCTCAGCCAGGGATCATATCCCTAAGCTTTGATACCAACTGTGACGCCCCCAAAATAGGTATACATCACCTATTCTGAGTCGTCAAATACATGGTACAGAATACAAATACAATCTTAAATATACAACATGAGCTGTGAGTTTTAATATAAATATTATCTTCTAGACAGTATTCAAACTCAAAATAAGTCCTCAATACATTTATTATCACACTATTTCATAGAATAGTGAGGACTACTAATGCTATCATCTGGACCGTCACTCCGTTCCCCGACTAGTCCTTGCTACGTTCTCATTTCCTGAAGAAAACAATGAAAGTAAAAGAGTGACCTCAACTAGCCCAGTAAGAAATATTATGACTAAGATAATGCAGAATAAATTATCGTTAGCCTTCAACAGTGTTAAACTGATACAATATAACAAACATCAAGTTTAACTACAGGAGAACAAGCAATCCATTAAAAGAGTCAAGTAGAGAATAAAATCTACTATCTTTTATGATTTAAAAGGTTTTTCATCACTTTTATCGCTGGGACTCAGCTTAATAAATAATCCACATCATCTTAATAAAGTATAATATATTCTATATATAATATATTCTATTTGTAGAATAACTTTAATAAAGTATTCTGTTTTATATAAAAAGATATTTCTGTTTTATTACGTTAATAATACGAATAAAAAAAAACTTCATTATCGCTAAATAATTCATATTATTAACTGACAATAATTGAATCAAACTGAGTGACTTCTCACATAAGCATTAATAATCAATACCGTGTGCTACTATGCAACCACACGTATTACTGTACTTTTAGTACCGAGTAGTTCAACAGTATCAATGGTAAAACTTCCGCCGTTATTTTTAATAAAATATTTTTGTCGTTTTCTCAATCCGACAATAATTTCGTTGTGGGGTCCACCAATGATTGTGCCGTTGTACGAATATTTCCTGTTAAAAAGAATATTTTCGACCAATCGAATATTATATAACAATTTGCGTACTTTGCAAAATTTATACATATTACCCACAACTATAACATTATATCAAATTAACTCCATAATATTCAAAAATGATATTTATAGAAAATTCATCTTTATTTATAAAAGTTGGGGTCTTACAACCTCCCCTTCTTATGAAATTTCGCCCTCGAAATTAGGGTACGTACCTGGTATGTCGAAGAGGTAAGGATACCTTCATTTCATTTCAGATTCTAACTCTCAAGTCATTTCCTCAACATCGTGGTTTCTCCACAAAACTTTGACTTGAGGTATAACCTTGGAGCGTAGAATATGTTCCTTCTTATCCAAGATTTGAACAGGAACTTCTTCATACGTCAAATCTTCTGCTATTTCGTCCGGTTCTAACTCAATAATGTGGTTCAGGTCTTCCACATATTTACGTAACATGGATATGTCAAAAACGTTATGAACACGAGACATACTTGGTGGTAAAGCAAGTCTATAACCCACAGTTCCTACTCGATCGAGGATTAAAAATGGACCGATGAATCGAGGATTGAGCTTTTCTCTCTTTCCAAATCTCGTAACTCCTTTCCATGGAGCAACACGTAAGAGCACATGATCTCCTATATCAAATTTCACGTCCTTTCAATGAAGATCAGCATAACTCATTTGTCGATCTTGTGAGGTTTTTATACGTTGTCGGATCGTTAGAATCTTTTCTGTAGTCATACGTACCAACTTCGGTCCCAACAACGTTGCTTCACCCACCTCATCCCAGCATACTAGAGAACGATATTTTCTTCCATACAATACTTCGAATGGAGCCATGCTAATACTTGCTTGATAACTGTTATTGTAGGAAAACTCCACCAATGGTAAGAACTTGTCCCAACTTCCCTTGAAGTCAAGGATATAGAGTCTTAATAAATCTTCTAGAGTTTGAATAGTCCTCTCTGATTTTCCGTCCGTCTGAGGATGATATGCCGAACTATATCGTAAATTCGTGCCCATAGCTTTTTGTAAACTAACCCAAAATCGTGAAGTGAATCTTGGGTCTCGATCAGAAACTATGGATACTGGCATATCATGCAGTCTTACAATCTCGTTTATGTACATACGAGCAAGACGTTCAAGTGTATAAGTCTCTCGTATCAGTAAGAAATGAGCAGACTTGGTCAATCTATCAACAATGACCCAAATCGTATCTATACCTTGAGAAACCTTAGGAAGACCGGTAACGAAATCCATGGTAATGTGCTCCCACTTCCATTCTGGAATTTCAAGTGGTTGCAATGGACCTTTTGGTACTTGATGCTCCGCTTTGACTCGTTGACAAGTTAGAAACCGTGAGATAAACAACGCTATCTCTCTCTTCATATTGCTCCACCAAAATGTATGACGAAGATCATGATACATTTTGGTACTTCCAGGATGGATTGCAAACGGTGTGTTGTGCGCCTCCATCATGATTTCATACTTTAAATCAGGGTTGTTAGGAACACAAAGTCTGGAGTTGACTCGAAGTATTTCTTCTTCATCGATTCTTGCTTCCGGCATAGCACCTTCTTGTACTTTCTTCCTCATACGCATCAGCTCCAGGTCTGTAGCTTGAGCAGCTTTAACTTTATTGATTAAAGTCGGTTCTACTCGTATATTCGTCATTATCACATGGGTCCCTAGAGTCTTTAATTCTATCTCCATCCTTTGCAAATCACACAAAATGGGTCTTTGTGTTGACAATATCGCACTCGTACTTGCATATGATCTTCTACTCAATGCGTCAGCTACCACGTTCGCTTTTCCAGGATGATATTGAATGGTATGATCATAATCTTTCAACAGTTCAAGCCAACGTCGTTGTCGCATGTTGAGTTCCTTTTGAGTGAAGAAATATTTGAGGCTTTTATGATCCGTAAAGATCTCCACCTTCTCCCCATACAAGTAATGCCTCCAAATTTTAAGTGTAAAGACAACAACTGCCAACTCTAGATCATGAGTAGGATAATTCCTCTCATATTTCTTGAGTTGTCTTAATGCATAGGCTATGACTTTTCCATGTTGCATGAGAACGCATCCCAACCCTTTGCTCGAAGCATCACTGTAGATGAAAAATCCCTCCGAGCCAGATGGTATTGTTAGAACAGGTGCTGAAATGAGTCTCCTCTTGAATTCTTGAAAACTCTTCTCACATTCTTCGCTCCAATCGAACTTTGTATCTTTTCGAGTCAGCTGAGTTAATGGAGTAGCGATTCGAGAAAATTCTTCCACGAATCTCCGATAATAACCAGCTAAACCAAGAAAGCTACGTACTTTGGTCACTGATTTAGGTTGCTCCCAGCTTTGAATAGCTTCAATCTTTGCCGGGTAAACCGATATTCCACGACTTGATACTACGTGCCCAAGGAATGCTACCTCCTTCAGCCAGAACTCGTATTTCTTCAACTTGGCATAAAGCTTGTATTCACGAAGCTTTTGGAGTACCAGCCTCAAGTGTTGCTCATGATCTTCACGGCTTTTGGAATAAATAAGGATGTCATCAATAAAGACGACCACAAAGTGATCCAAATATTTCTTGAATACCCGGTTCATCATATCCATGAAGGCAACAGGAGCATTAGTCAATCTAAAGGACATGACTAGGAATTTATAATGCCCGTACTGAGTTCTAAAAGCCGTCTTTGGAATATCCTCAGTTCTAACATTCAGCTGATGATATCCAGAACGAAGATCGATCTTTGAAAAGAATTGTGCTCCTTGCAACTTGTCAAACAGGTCATCAATACGTGGCAATGAGTACCTATTTTTGATGGTGACATGATTCAACTCCCGATAATCAATACAAAGTCGCATACTTCCATCTTTCTTCTTCACGAATAGAATAGGAGCACCCCAAGGAGAAGTACTAGGACGAATAAAGCCAATGTTTAACAATTACTGCAGTTGGATCTTTAACTCCTGAAGTTCAATAGGAGCCATTCGATATGGGGCTTTGGAAATGGGTTTTGTACCGGGTTCAAGGTTGATACAAAATTTAATTTCACGCTCTGGGGGTAGGCCAGGAAGTTCTTCAGGGAATACGTCAGGGAATTAATTAACAATAGAAATATCATTCAAAACTGACGTATTTTTGTTTAGATCCGTGACATGAGCTAAGAAAGCTTGACATCCGTTTTTCAATAAACGAATAGCTTTATGGCTTGAGATGACAACGATTGATTTTAATGGTTTGGTTGCTTGAATTCGCATAATAGGTCGATTAGGAATATGAAAACTAACAACCTTACGAAAATAATCAATTTTTGCATGATGAGTAGTTAACCAATCAATCCCTAGAATCACGTCAAATGCAAGAATTTTAATGAAATAAGATCGACATGTAATGTGTGGGTACCAACTTGAACCAAACAAGGCTTATAAACCGTTGATGTAATGAAGGTTTCTCCCAATAGAGTTTCAACAGATAAGTCAAAGTCTAATTTCTCCGGAGTCAAATTTAATCGATGAGCGCAAGTAGGAGAAATAAAAGAATGGGTAGAACCGGTATCAAATAAAGTATATACTTCGTTAGAGTTTATGATAAGTTTACCCGTGATGACCTCATTCGGGTTCCTTGCTTTCTGGGAGGTCACAACAAACGCTCTCCCTTGCACTACCGGTTTTGACTTTTCTAGGACGACCTTTGGTGTCTCCATCTTGGCTGAACTTGTTTTTGGTAAACGATAAAATCGAGCTAAATGACCTTCTCTTTCATAATTATAACATGCTTTAGACGGCATCGCGCAGTTTGGACTGATGTGCCCCTCCCCTCCGCATTTGAAATATATGATAGGTGGTCGTTCTCCTTCCTTAACAACGGGTGCTGGTGCTGACGTCTTTCCATCATTGTTGAATCTTCTCTTCTTGAAATGACCATTCTTATTGTTTTGGCCCTGATTACCACCGAAGTGGTTACCATTTCTGGCCTGTTGATTCCTTCCACGCTTGTTGTCACCGCTTCGATGACTGCTCTCACTGGTATTATCATTTTGCCGACTGCTCTCTTTTGGTTGCGTTGACTCGTTATCGCGCTCCACTAACTGAGCCCTATTCACAGCATCTGAATACAAACACAGTTTATAAGAAATAAGATGTTGACGTATCTTAGGTTTCAAACCTCGCAAAAACATTCACGTCATTCGCTCTTCATTATCCACCAAGTGGGATGCAAACCGGGATAACTCAGCAAATTTAGCCTCATACTACGACACGGTCATATTATTCTGCTCCAATTTGATGAACTCTACCTCCTTCATGTGATGAACACTTTCGGGAAAGTATTTGTCATTGAACAGCTCTTGGAACTTCTCCCAAGACATCTTCAGTGCGGCAGGTTGAGTACGCTTAATCGATTCCCACCAGTAATCTGCCTCTCCTCGCAACATAAAGGTGGCAAAGGGAACCTTTTGCTCCTCGGAGCATCCCAAGACATCAAATATCTTGGTGATTTGCTTTATCCACGTTTCCTCTATAAGTGGTTTTGGCTCTCCCTTAAACTCCGGTGGTCCCAGCTCCTTGAACTGTTTAGCGGTGACCGTCCGATAGTTTTCAGTGTTTCCACCTATATTTTGGACAGGAGTCGCTCTCGCCCGCTGTTGCATGAACTGCATAAAGCTTCTGAACATTTCATCATTCATCATCTGGCCAGTGTTGTTGTTTGCATGAGGATTGTCACCTTCCTGATGCACATTATCCTGATTATTGATATGTGGTGAATCAACAGTCGCCTGTGCTCTATTGCTATTCTCAACATTCTCAGATGCCATTTTCAGATACTGCCACAAAACAAAAGTTAATTGATATATCATATATTATCCTTACATTATGACCGGCCAATTAAATACCATGCAAATAAACTTAGGTAGGTCATACTAGCGAAGGAATTCCCCGTCTCTCCCCTCCTAGTTCTATTCTCACATCTTAGCCAGGGATCATATCCCTAAGCTCTGATACCAACTATGACGCCCCCAAAATTAGGTATACATCACCCATCTTGGGTCGTCAGATACATTATACAGAATACAAATACAACTTACTAATACAACTGTCGTGTACAATACGACAAAATATAACTGTGAGTTTGAATACAATTATTGTCTACAAGAGACTATACAAACTCAAAAGGAGTCCTCATTACAATTATTGTCACACTATTTAATAGAATAGTGAGGACTAATAATACTATCATCTGGTCCATCACTCCGTTCCCCGACTCGTCCCAGTTATATTCTCATTTCCTGAAGAGAACAGTGAAAGAAAGGGTGAGCTCAACTAGCCCAGTAAGAGATATTATGACTAAGATAATGCAGAATAAATTATCATTAGCCTTCAACAGTGTTAAACTGATAAAATATAACGAACATCAAGTTTAACTGCAGCGGAACAAGCAATCCATTAAAAGAGTCAAGTAGAGAATAAAATCTACTATCTTCTATGATTTAAAAGGTTTTTCAACACTGTTATCGCTGGGACTCAGCTTAATAAAATAATCTACATCATCGAATCACCCCTGCACCACGGCCAAGGATATTCGTGTACTTATTAATGGTCATGATCATGCCAACAACAATTCATCAATGCACTACGGGCCAATGAGGACTTTTACTACATCATTTGTAACATTACGGTCATGATTACACCGAATAATCCCTGGTCATAATCATACCAAGTCCATCTATGCACTACAGGCCACATATGACTTTCAACATTTTATAAACATAAGGATGATGACAATGATATAAGAATTCAATAAAACAAGTTCAAGAATTAATTTATCCAAGAATTAACAACGTCCAAATTGTCAACATGATACTGCTTTGTGGAGTAAAATTCAAGAATGCTTAGAAGAATATTTTCATGAAAAGATACTAAATGAAACGCAATTATCAAGGATATTCCACAAATTTCATGGAGTATAGAAGTCAAAAACTTAACCAACTGAGTATAATAAAGAATGGAATAACAAAAGAAATCATCATGCATGCGATAGACCGCACAGACAGGTTATTCCAACAGAATAATAAATAATGGAACCAGGTCTGGCGTAAAACGCACAGACAGAATATTCCAACAGAATAATAATAAAGATGGAACCAGGTCCGGTGTAAAACACACAGACAGGATGTTCCAACAGAATAATAATAAAGACGGAACCAGGTCCGGTGTAAAATACACAGACAGGATGTTCCAACAGAATAATAATAAAGACGGAACCAAGTCTGGTGTAAAACACATAAACAGGATGTTCCAACAAAATAATAGAAGAATGTCACCAAGTATAGGGTAGACCGCGTATACAGGTTATTCCAACAGAATAATAAGAAATGGAATAACAACATTTCTCTTCATGAATAAGAAAGAATAACACCCCTTACCGTTTTAAAGAAGAACTGAAATAAGGAAGTAGTTAAGTAGCAGAATACTTTTCTTCTCTCTCTCTATAGTTTCTCTCTATAGTTTCTCTCTCTAGAGTTCAGTGAATTCGTAAGAAATAATGAAGGAATGAGCTGCTATATATAGAAAAATGGAATGCATAGTAACTAATCCATGAACGGTCCAGATTGATTACTTTAATCTGACGGTCCATATTTAAAGAAAAATCTTTTAAAAAAATATAATATATTCTATTTATAGAATAACTTTAATAAAGTATTCTGTTTTATATAAAAAGATATTTCTGTTTTATTACGTTAATAATACGAATAAAACAAAACTTCATTATCGCTAAATAATTCATATTATTAACTGACAATAATTGAATCAAACTGAGTGACTTCTCACATAAGCATTAATAATCAATACTGTGTGCTACTATACAACCATACGTATTACTGTACTTTTACTACCGAGTAGTTCAACAGTATCAATGGTAAAACTTCCGCTGTTATTTTTAATAAAATATTTTTGTCATTTTCTCAATCCGACAATAATTCCGTTGTGGAGTCCACCAATGATTGTGCCGTTATACGAATATTTCCTATTAAAACGAATATTCCCCGACCAATCGAATATTATATAACAACTTGCGTACTTTGCAAAATTTATACATATTACCCACAACTATAACATTATATCAAATTAACTCCATATTATTCAAAAATGATATTTATAGAAAATTCATCTTTATTTATAAAAGTTGGGGTCTTACAATGTTCCTCCTGTTAACAACACCACTGAGCAGATGATGAACGATGGAATGTTTAGAAGCTTTTTGTAGTTCATGTAAAATCAGACGAGGGAGACTCGTGTACAAAATACAGGTGGAAATGATAGTAACGCGCAGTTTATCACGGCCAAGCAGTTCAAAGAGTTGGGACCACCAGAATTCTGGGAAAAGTCGGATCCAATTAAGGCGGAGATGTGGGTCAAGCAAATTACCAAGATATTCGATGTCTTGGGATGCACGGAGGAACAGAAGGTTCCATTTGCTACCTTTATGTTCCGTAATGAGGCAGATTACTGGTGGGAATCTATGAAGCGTACCCATCCAGCCGCACTCAGCATGTCTTGGGAGACATTTCAGAAACTGTTCAATGACAAGTACTTTTCTGAAAGTATTCGTCATATGAAGGAGATAGAGTTTATTAGATTGGAGCAGAACAACATTACGGTGTCCCAATACGAGGCGAAGTTCGCGGAGTTATCCAGGTTTGCACCTCATTTGGTGGAGAATGAGGAACGTATGACACGGATGTTTCTGAGAGTTTTGAAACCCGACATACGTCAGTATCTCATTTCTCATAAATTTTCTCTATATTCAGATGTTGTCAACATGGCTCAATTATTAGAGCGAGATAACGAGTACGTTCAACCGAGGGACCACAACCAGGATCGTACTGGTGACAGCAGTCATCGGAGCAACGATAACCAGCGGGAAAAGAAGAACACAGACAAAAACGGTAACCACTCTGGTTGTAATCGTGGCCTAAAAATAGAAGAAGCGAGTCGGAAAGAGATTTTAAAAAGAGAAGATTCAACAATGACAATGTGAAGACGTCAGCACCAGCAGCAACTGGTTCTAAGGGAGGAGAATGACCACCAGTTGTATGCTATAAATATGGAAAAGAAGGACATATCAGCCCAAATTACCTACAACTGTTTAAGATATGTTATAATTGTGGAAAGGAAGAACATATTACTCAAGATTGCACGGTAGCAAAACCAAGTCCAGCGGGGATGGGGACTCAAAAGGCTGTCCCAAAAAAGTTAAAGTTAGCGGTTCCTGAAAGAGCGTTTGTTGTGACTGGTCAAAATGCGAGGAACCCAAACGAGGTGATCACGGGTAAGCTAATCATAAATTCTTGCGAAATTTATACATTACTAGATACCGGTTCTACCTATTCATTTATCTCTCCTACTTGTGCTCAACGTTTAAACTTGACTTCGGAGAAATTAGACTTTGACCTATCGGTGGAGACTCCGTTAGGAGAAACTTTCATAACATCCACTATTTATAAATCTTGTTTGATCCAAGTTGGCACCATCACATTACCTGTTGATCTTATCTCTTTAAAGATACTTGCTTTTGATGTAATTTTAGGGATTGATTGGTTAACTACTCATCATGCCAAAATTGATTATTTTCGTAAGGTTGTTAGTTTTCATATTCCTAATCAACCTGTTGTTCGAATTCAAGCAACTAAACCACTAAAATCAATCACTGTCATATCAAGTCATAAAGCTATTCGTTTATTGAAAAACGGATATCAAGCTTTCTTAGCCCATGTTATGGATTTGAATAAAGACACGTCAGATTTGAATAATATTCCTGTTGTTAGTGACTTTCCTGACGTATTTTCTGAAGAACTTCCCGGTCTACCCCCAGAACGTGAAGTTGAAATCTTTATTGATCTTGAACCTGGTACAAAGCCTATTTCTAAAACTCCATATCGAATGGCTCCTATTGAACTTCAGGAGTTAAAGGTCCAACTACAGGAGTTGTTGGACATCGATTTCATTCGTCATAGTACATCTCCTTGGAGTGCTCCTGTTTTATTCGTAAAGAAGAAAGACGGGAGTATGCGACTTTGTATTGACTACCGGGAATTGAACCATGTTACTATCAAGAATAGGTATCCGTTACCTCGAATTGATGACCTGTTTGACCAGTTGCAAGGAGCACAATTCTTTTCAAAGATCAATCTTCGTTCTGGATATCATCAGCTGAAGATTAGAACTGAGGATATCCTAAATACTGCCTTCAGAACTCGGTACGGGCATTATGGATTCTTAGTCATGTCTTTTGGATTGACTAATGCACCTGCGGCTTTCATGGATATGATGAACCGAGTATTCAAGAAATATTTGGATCAGTTCATTGTTGTCTTTATTGATGACATCCTCATATATTCCAAAAGTCGTGAAGATCATGAGCACCATTTGAAGCTAGTACTCCAAAGGCTTCGTGAAAACAAGCTATATGCTAAGTTGAAGAAATGCGAGTTCTGGCTTGAGAAAGTAGCATTCCTTGGGCACGTGGTGTCAAAACATGTAGCATTCTCTAGGTTTACAAATGCTTCAACAAAATCCTTCACACTGCAACCCAGAGTGTTTATCAATCACAAAGACTGAAAACACCCTCCACGCGTACACTAGGTGGCCAGCCTATTGTACCACTACGTTGGGCCGCAACGTAGTGTTTTGTAACGACTATATGTGTTACGCTCGGAACCATTGTCCCTGAAAATATGTCCCCTTATAGGGTTATTCACCTCAGTTTTTCCACATCTGAATCCGCACCAGAGCAATTTGGTTCGACACAAATACTCAAGAATGCTTGAATTTCACAAATATTTTTCAACAGTTGTCTAGCCGAATCAAATAGCTTAGACTTTTATCAACAACTCGAACATCAATCGAAATAATTTAGCCAACTTAATTGACCTTCTTCATAATTTAAAAGAAAACCAAAAATTCTTTTATGACGTCATGATACCATACCAGATTAGTAGTACGTTGAGGATTCTGCCATTATGTAACTTTGTCATATTACATCATACCATAGTGGGCTGACGATCTTTCGATCACAACCAACACTAGGTTCGACTGCATTGATGATTCCATCGTTTACCATTTTTACACCACATCAAATGATACACATGGTTAGAAATACCTTTTTAAAAATTTTCAAATCATTTTTGTCTTAGCCGAAACAATTAACATAGACATATGGATAACGATATTATTTTTAAAACATCATTGGTTCAATTACATGATCCAATGTTTTTTAAGAAAATAGAAGTGCAAACATTAGCACGAAGTCAATAAATTTTAATAATCTCGCAGAGCTAGAGGATTTAGAAAATCCATGTTTCTCCATCAACTTCAATCTTTACTATACCAAAATGTCTAACTTCATAACATATATATACCTGATACAGTTCATCAAACTTACCACACTTTAGAAATTCAGGAACTTGCCACAATTATATGAGTTTAAGAACTTATCCTAGTCAGACCATAGGCGTCCATTCGCTGAGGGGTTCAAAAATATTTCATATAATTATGAGTCACGAACGTACCATAAGTATGAGTTTTAAGAACTCGCTACTTAACCTTATATTCTCTAACTATAACCTATCTATCTGTTAAACACATTAGAAAAGAATCACCTTCTCAACAGGTATATAGCAAATAGCGCGACACGGACATTTCAATGATTATCAGTGCCAAAAACTAAGAAGTTTTTACAGCAAGTACAATCCCCCGCCCATAACAAAGAATCATACAACTCAGCTGCTGACATAGGTCCTCAATTGAAATTCTACTGTAAGACCCCGAATTTTATGAAATAAAAGTATTCAATTTTTCTTATAATTACAATTCAGTAAATGGTTAAATTGATAAATGTTAAAGTTAAGGGTGATATATGATTTTTTTTTCAAAATACATAAGTGGTTATAAAATATTCATTGTTGTCGGGGAATATTCGTTTGGTCGTGGAATATTCTTTCTGTCGGGGAATATTCGTACATCGGCGCAGCCATTTGTGGGCCCCATAATAGAATAACTGTCGGATGAAGAAAACGATAAATTTGAGTTTTTACAAATAACGGCGTAGTTGTTACCGTTAACACTGTTGGAATACCCGGTGGTTAAAATACAGTAATACGCGTTATTGCACAGTAGCACACGGTATTGCAGAGTATTTTTGAAATTATTGATTCTTACTTAAGAAGGCACTACTAAATAATTGTCACAGTAATTACTGTTCAATATTTTATTTTATTGATTCAATAATTGCTGCGTTGATATTTTATATTATTGTTATTTCAATAATTGTTGCTGCACAGTATTTCCCATTATCAGATCAATAATTCATATTATTTAAATAATATTATTAGATAGCATTATTGGCAATGTCTAGAAAGTTCTGTCTAAGGAGATGTTTGGTCATCTAATTGCGCGCTAGTAAGGAGAAATCCTTATTGGAAAGCCCCCTCTTTTCTGGGAACGGCCTGGTTGTCATAAATATGATTCTGTAATATTATTTGTGAATAATTAATTATTGATTCATATGATAAGGAAATATTTATTTTATGTGGATATAAATGAGGGATATATTTTTGTGGTTAAAAATGAAGGAGTTAATGTTGAGGTGTTTTATCTGTATTTTTGTCGGAACGGAGGTATTGAAAATCAAATTAGGATTTTTGAGATATTTTGCGAGGGTTATAATTTTTAATCCGACCGCTGGATCGTGGTAATATTTGGATATGTTATACATATATAAGTTGAGTATATGTCCACAAATTTTGAACCGTTAAAAATGAACGTATGATTTGTTATGAATTTTAAGAGATGACTGGTTCAGAAATTATTGAAGTTTCAGAATTTATCATTTTGGTAGAAAATTCTAGAATTGGTGGGCCCCACTCTTGGTTGGAAAAGAAATGTGCTGAGATTTTTATTCAAATGTGGTGGGTGGGAATAGTAGTAGGTAAAGCCATCAGGTTGCAGGTTAAGTCTGCTTCGGCGTGCTAACATTTTTCTATAAATAGAGGGCTAAGTTAGAATTAAAAATCACACCAGAAACATAAGCTTTCTCTCTTTCTCTCTCTATATTATGAAGCATATTTTATGAGTTTTTAGATACTTTGAGAGTTGCTATTCAGTGCAAGTTTCCTTTGACTTTGCATTCCAGTCAGAAATACTGCACTTTTGAGGTAAGGGATAGTAAGGGATAGTAAAGAATTCTAAGGGTTATTATGTTTTTCAGTTCGTAATTTTTCCGACCTTCAGAAAATTTTGAAAAAATTTGAAATGATAATTTGATGAGTTTTATTGATTGTGTCCAAAAATGGTGATTTTTGGATGTATAGATTAAGAGTTATGAATTTTACGGGGAAAGACTATTTTAAAAGTAACTACTTATAACTCCGTGTGGTTAACTCCAAAATTAGTGAAATTTTTATTAAGAGTACATGTATATGATAGAAGTATACTCTATAAATTTTAGATTTTTTGGATAAAAGTACAATTTTTGATAAATGTCTAAATATTCGGCTGCTTTGGCCATATGAAAAATAGTAAATGAATTTTAAAAATTCCGAGAAAAATATATGTTCAATATGGGACTATATTATGTTAAATCGCAGAAAAGAAAAATTGTTTGCATTGATTTGATATTTTTCATGAAAAGGGACTAGTTATGAGTAAATGAATTAAATATGTTATGTGAAGTAAGAAAATTGAAAAATAGGATTTTATGGCTTGAGAATCCTATATGAGGTATATGCAGATTTTTTATAAGGGTGTTTTGCCACAACCATACAAGATGTCTAATGCAATACAATCTCGTGTCATCATAAGACATGATTGTGCTCATCCACTTGCTGAGTATATTTACGAGCACTACCTATATAATCTTGGTGTTTGTTTGAAGTATAATTCTCAATTAGAGACAGTGGGGATAATGATATGTCAAGAGAAGACTCACCATTGAGAAGAATATGATAGTAATCTTCTCGTTTTTCTTTGGGGTATATTGGGTCAACCAAGGATAATTCTGTGGCCATATGATATCTATCACAACCTAGAAGCATGGGCTCCCATGTACAAAGGTTTCCTTGAGCACTTTCCAAAGATTCTAATTTCTAAAACAGTTTTTGACTATACCTTTATGTAAGGTGCCACTGTGAGGTGCTGTCCACGGTTGGGACATGTGTCACATTTGGTATATATTTGTATCCAAACTCACAGCATATGTGTTGTTGTATTTAATACGACAATTGTTGTAATAAAGTTGTTGTTATTTTCTTTACCATGTATTTGGCGACTCAGAATAGGTTGGATGGAATGGACCTATTTTGGGGATGTCACACCTACTTAACTCTATCTCACTCTTAACTTGCTCTTTGCTCGATACGAATTCTTCGTATCTCACCATATACAACTCCTCATGAGTTCATATCGTACCATTTCATAGTACAATCTCTTATAGCATCAAGCTATACTCACTTAGTCGTTACAGACTATTTATCACTTTATAGCTTAATCTGATCACGTCGTGATCATCAATTTACCTTAGGGTTCTTTCCCATTATCAACTAAACTCCACTCGAGTTCATTCTCATTATCTTTGTCATATTCATCTTATAGACATCATCATAACATTTTTATTATCGGAGTTAGGAAATTCTTGAATTCTCATTCTCTTAGATACTTCAAGATTCTTCTTTGAATCTTCGCATGTAAATTTTAATCTTTATCTTTCTCTCTCTCAGGTTATAGCCTAAGGTACTCTTACATAAAGTTTATAACCTACAGCTTTGATACCAACCTGTGACGCCCCCAAATCCGGGTCCCTTCGAATCACGAATTCGGTCTGCCACGATACTACTATCATCAAACTATTTATATTTTTCATTCATAACTTAATGAATAAACTTTACTTATTACAATTTAGAAAATAAATTCGTTCCATTACCAGGATCTGCACAATGACCCCAAACTTTTATAAGTTTCTAATCTTGGTCATTTACTATTCCTGTATTACATCACATTTGATGTTATATAAATATGCGGAATAATTTAAACTTTTTCAATCTCCTTTGAAAAATAATCTTTTATTGATTTCATAACTTTGAACCAATTACAATTCTTGAATCAACTATATAATATGATTCAGTCTATTGGAATTACTGTATAAGATTTTACATCTTGATTCGATATCCTCTATGTATTAACTAATACATCCTTACAATACAACAAGTACTAAACATTGTAAGTATATATCAAGTACACTCCTAGAACCTAAACATGGTTCAAGTAATAATCTAAATAGTATCCTTTGTTGCGAAACTATCTACTTTGCCAACCAAGAAGCATGAAATCTTTACCGTGAGTCCTTAACCTGTAAAAGTGGTTATTTGCAAGGGTGAGCTCGACAGCCCAGCAATTCTAATAGTTTTCATGCATCACATAGCATATAATAGCATATTCAGTTCATACATTCATAATCAATTAATATTAACTACGCATGTTACTTCACACATAACATGCATAAAAATTTACTTCACAAGTATATCATCAAAGATCAACTTTCAAATTTCATACATATCTCATATGCATTTCATATATATACATCAACATTCTCATAGCATAATATAGCTCAACTAATAGTTATAGAATTCATATATCAAATAGGAACTGAAAGACTTACTTGATTCGTAGTTTATCAACTACGACTTAACTGCTTAAAGCTTATCTGCACTGCGTGCATTCCTACACAGTTATATAATCATGGATTCATATCCATTAGTCATACATTTCATATGTTCTTAATATAACAATAAATATTACATCGTTTCCTAACTAGGTTTGAAAAACCTTCATTTCACTTTCTCATCATACTCTTAGAATAACTAGGTATGTATAGGCATATCTTAACCATCCGTACTTGACATCAACATTCATATACATTTATCACACACTTGACTCGCTATGTGTTCGCCACATTTTTAAAGTTTATAGATACGTGATCTACGTCGTTCATATTCAACTACTTAGTTTCATAATGATTTATTTCAATCAATAAGGCTTAACAACTTTCTTTAACAAGATTCGATGTTATAAGCTTTTAAACTATATATTGGTACTAATAAGCCTCTACTAGTATGCTTCACATAGACATAGCATAGTTCATTATTTGAAAACGTATTTTAAACCACACTTGAAACTCCCAATTCATGCTTATCTAAAAGAAGAACATAATCTTCATGCCTGGGGGCATGAGGCGTTCAAGTTCACTTTTAAAAGTTATTCTAGGCCAAGGTAAAGCAACTAGGTGCAACTTTTAATCTCATTTTATAGCTAACAAATCCATGAATATATGTTATCATGTTTAGAACTTTAAGTACACAAATTACTTTAAGTTCGTTCTTAAAGTTTCAAGTTTTCTTTAGAAATCATTTTCAACTAAGCTATTGTAAGTTGATAATAAGTAAAGTAACTTTAAATCACTTCTCATTCTTAAGTATACTCATAACTCAACAAGATGTATGTGTTAAAATATCATAACTTCAAAGACTCAAGGTTAGTCAATATTCATTTTCCAAATCTCTAAGTTTCTTTTCAAAACACATACTAAGCCATGCTAAATCATTCTATAATGTGTAAGGAAATCTTATATGTCATATCTATTATCATGAATATTTATATTTTATCACTTAGAATAATGTATTTCATCATCAGGAGCACTATACTTGCGTATGTGCTCGCTCGATGCCCTCCGATGGCCTTCGATTACGTAATAGTCACACATATGACTATTTTGACCCTTCATAATGACCTCAAATTAAAAAACTTAAAGAACAAAAGTTGTAGGTCTATTCGTTCGCGTTCCGGATCATCTTAAATCACCTCAATCGGAGTTCATATGAAAACGTTATGGCCATTTTAGTAAAACATGTTCCGTCAGATTTTTTCCAACACCTGTAAACCAGACCACCCCCCGCCGGGGCGGGGGTCTTGCCTTAAAAATAGTCCATCGGGGCGGACCTAGCTGCTGTAACATGAAATTTCCTTCCCTGTTATGAACCATTAGGCCAAAATTTCTCTTTAACCTTCATAATTTGAGTTATACATGTCCAAATTAGTCCGTTTTCGATTCTATGGATTCGTAATTCATAGAACTACAACATACTATAATACCCATCAACTAACATAAGCATTAACTAACCCAAATATGAATCTATAACTCATGTTCATGCAAATGTTCATGTTTTGGACAATTTAGCGAAATCATTCACCACGAACTCGTTTCTAAACCAAATTGGTTCGTTTAACTTCTGTTGATTTCGTATTCAATCATATTAATGATGTCTAGCATCAATTCATGTATTATAACAACCCTTCGCCATCAATTTTATGACTCAAAAGCTACTTTTTCTAAAAACTTTGTAAAACTTGAATTTAAGAACACATAGAGGAATGTTACATTCTTAATGCTTGATTGGCTAACTATTGCTCTTCAATCTTCCAATCTCAGATTGCTCACTCTAATTTCCACTTACTCTCTATATAGAACTCATCAAGAACCCAATCAACCCAATTAGAGAAGCGAAGGCTCCAATTTATAGAGAATCTCTTACCTAGACCATGGCTTTACTCAAAGATTGAATCTAAAGGGAGATGGAAGAAGATGTTGGTTAAGGAGAAGTTAGTGGAAAATTAATTCAACCCACTCCCCTCTTCATCATTTGGAAGCTATGTGTCGACGTCGGGATTTTTATTTGTCCCTTTTTGTTACTTGCTCTTTTGTGTTCTCATTTTATGTGAGATTTGTTTGAAAAAACAAGTGAAAAAGGTCCGACATGTGTAATGCCGATGATTGGACTATAAGAGTCGCCAGTTGGTTTTTTAACTGGTTGTACCAACACAACCGAGAAAAAGTTTGCACATTGACCCAGTGATGTGACACTACGGGTCGGTGAAATCGAGATTCATTTAGGGTCCGGGGACTTGCTTATGAGGAGGGAAGGTGTTAGGCAGCCCCCGACATTCGTGTTTTGACTCCCCCAAAATAGGTATACAACACCCATTCTGAGTCCTCAAAATACATGGTACAAAAATAACTACAACTTTAATAATACAACATAAAAACTGTGAGTTTAAATACAAATATTGCCATCTAGACAATACTCATACCCAAATAAGTCCTCATTACAATTATTGATACATTATTTTATAAAAATGGTGAGGACTACTAAAACGACTTTCTAGAACCTTCATTCCATACCCCGACTAGTACTCGCTACATTCTCACTTCCTGAGAAGAAAAATGGAACAAAAAGGAAAAGGGTGAGCTCAACTAGCGTAGTAAAGAATATTATGACTAAGATAATATAGAACAAATTATCGTTAGTCGTCAACAGGAAAAAATCTGATAAAATACAATAGACAACAAGTTTCAGATCAATATTCGCAGCGGAAACAATAATTCATAGAAGAGTTACGTAGAGAATGAAATCTACTATTATCTATGAATTTAAAAGTCCATCATCAATATTTTATCCCTGTAACATCAATCAATATACATCATAAATTAAATATTCATCTTTGCACTACAGGCCAAAGATATTCACCAGTTGGTCATGTTCATCTAAACACCTGTTCATCTTTGCACTACGGGCCAAAGATATTTATCAGAAATCATTCATCTTTGCACTACAGGCCAAAGATATTCAGTAATATCATCATTTATGACTGAGGATGATGAAAAATATTTTAAAGGAAACGAATCCAGTGAAACAAAATAACAAATATTAAGGATTCGTATTTCGGTTTATCCATGTCCAAAAATACCTCATAAGTAATCATAGTGGAGTAAAATTTAAGAATGATCAAAACATGGATACAATCAAAGCTAGTATCCATCATAGATATTTTGGACAAAAAACGAAAATTTAATTTTTCGGTGAATAGTGCCGTATTAGTGAATAGTGTCGTATACGTGAATAGTAACCCGACACTAAAAATTTTAAATTTGATAAAAAGTTCAGACCAATATTTTGGCATAATGATATTGAAAGAAATAATATCATGTACAAAAAAATAACATCCCTACCTCGAAAGAATAGTACTTCTGGCTGGAATACTGAATATAGTGCTGAAGGGAACTTGCACCGTATAACAACACTCAAAGTATCAAAATACTCACAAGAATATGCTCAATATATCGAGAGAGAAAGAGAAAGAAAACTTTAGTTTCTGGTGTGATTTTCAATTCTAACATAAGCACCCTATTTATAGGAAAATGCTTAAAACACCAAAGCAGAAAATTTAATAAAATATTATTATTTATATTAGAAATTCCTACGCCCACTTTTACCAACTGATTTCAGCCACCTTGCACATGTTAATGATGCCCACAAACATTTCAAAAACGTTTTTCTTTTAACACAAATTTAAAACTTTTAAAAAATAATTATTTCGGAACTTCAGAACTTCAGAACTTCAGAACTTCAATAATTAATAATAAATAGCCCTTTTATCAGAAAAATTCGAGCCTCATGTTTTTTTCATAGGAAATTCCATTCTCTACAACTTTGCAGAAGAAAATTTTTCCAAATTCCAAACAGAAATTGACCGAAATTCACAAACGTGCGATTTTACAGGCTATAATCAAATTTCAGTCAAGAAATGGGGTCCACCAACATGAAAAATATGTTTTAAATATTTATTGCAACAAAAATATTCTTCCTCATATACTCATATATCCACATTTATTATAAAAATATCACCATTATTATATTATTAAAATATAATAATATATTTAAATGAATTATTTTATCAGAAAAAGATAAAATATTAATTTTCAACAATTGTCACATTAAAATTTTTTTCCATCTATATCCACATAAAATCAATATCTTCCTCATCATATAATCAATAATTAATTATTCATAAATAATATTACAGAATCACAATACTGACAACCAGGCCGTTCCAATGAAAGAGCGGGCTTTTCAATAAGGATTTCTCCTTACTGGCGCGCAATTAGGTGACCAAACCTCTCCTTAGACAGAACTTTCTAGACATTGCCAATAATGTTATCTAATAATATTATTCAGATAATATGAATTATTGCTTCGATAATGGAAAATACTGTGTAGTGACAATTATTCAAACAACAGTACTATAAAATATCAACGTAGCAATTATTGAATCAATAAAATAAAATACTGAACAGTAATTACTGTAACAATTATTGAGTAGTGCCTTCTTACGTAAGAATCAATAATTGGTGCAATACCGTGTGCTACTGTGTTTTAACCACCGAGTATTTCAATAGTATTAAAGGTAATAACAACGCCGTTATTTATAAATAACTTATTTTTGTCGTTTTCTTCATCCAATCTCTTTTCGTTATGGAGCCCACACAAGGCTGCGCCGTCGTATGAATATTCCCCGATAGTAAGAATATTTCACGACCACACGAATATTCTCCGATAAAAATGAATATTTTATAACCACTTGCTTATTTAAAATATTTACGCATTTTACCCATAACTAACCACATTAATCAAATCAACCCTTACTATTTCAAAATAATAAATAGAGAAAATTAAATTTCATTTATTAATAATTTGGGTTCTTACACGTGTTGCCACGGTGACCGCCACTTTTCAAGAAACTATTATCTGAATGTGTGTGTGTGTGTGTGTGCGGGTCAATGTGCTGTTATTTGGAAGTAGTGCTATGCCTCGTTTACACCTATATACAAAGGGTTTGAATTTATGTAAAAATTCAGTTTTAAACAAGATATAACAGTGATGTTTTAGAAAAGAGGTTTTTCAAACCCTTGTGCTCAATAGTAATTGAGGCCTTTGATATTTCCATTTTATTCTGTATTCGGCTGGATTAATTTTATTTTACAGATGCGAGGCATCTGTATGAAAATAATACACAAAAGGTGCTGAACTCCTCGTGTGTATGAAAACCATCTAAGGTAATTCAGACATCACAGATAAATTTACAAGCTGCTTACAGCTGAAAAGGTCCATCACGAGAACCGAATCTAGATTAGTGGACTGAATTTGTGATCACATGATTCCTAGGCTCACATGATGCCACAATTGATATAAACACAGTAAGCAGGTATATATATAAAAACCATAAATATATATATACAAACATGATCACCAACCACGAAGCACCTCCGCGGGGGATCAGAAATGTAAATAAAGCTGTAAAAGCTATCAACCGCCACGGAGGAAACTCCAGGCGGGTCGAAATGTACAGAAAGCAGTAAAAACGGTTAACCACCACAAAGTAAACTCCAGGTGGGACGAAATGTAAATATATATATATATATATATATATATATATATATATATATATATATATATAAAAGCGATAAACGCACCGGATATAAAATTCAGACTCATCGGATAAAGTCCGACAACAGTTAATATATATAAGTATATATATATATATATATATAAAGCAATAAACACACCAGATGTAAAATTCAGGCTCATCGAACAAAGTCCGACAACAGTTAATATATATAAGTATATATATATTAAAGCGATAAATGCTCCAGACTAAAGTCTAGGCTCATCGAACAGTGTTCGACATGCAGTTCATATATATATAAATGTATATATATACAAAAGCAAGTAAACGCTCCAGACCAAAGTCTAGGCTCAATCGAGGCATAACTCGATAATGTTAGTCCATATATATATATGTATATACAAATTGAAATAAAACCACGGACCGAAGTCCGAGCAAACACACACAACATGACTCTCAACTTAAAGAAGGGTGTGTGTAAAGATGGAGAGAAAGGCTTTAAAGTGTGTAAGAAGGCTTACAGTGGACTGCCAAAGAAGACCTCTATATCTTTAAAGTAGATAAACACTGGATTTTGTAGGTACAAAAATAGCTATATGTGAGCTCATAGGTGTTTAAAATGGGAAAGCACTTAGTATATTGCAAGTACGGAGCAAATTGGACCGGCTTCCTCGCTCTTTCTCTTCTTAAAATGGCCACCCCAAGCCCTTTATTTATAGAGGGTGGAGCCGCAGGTGGAGCCGCAAGTGTACCAAAGGCTACCCAGGTTGCCCCAGGTTTTGTGGGTCGCATCGTCTCGTAGTACGTGCACGCGGGCAACGTGATGTCCACTCGAACTTTCAGAATTACAATTCGGGCATTTGACTGAGGTATATAGGACCTATTTCGGACCACCGTTGTTGAGAGTTACGCAATGACATGGGATTAGAGGTTGTACGAAGTCATGAAGATGGGACGATGCCCTCCAGTCTTCAGCTTCCAATTCTATCCGTTATCCTACGCAATAGTCAGTCGAGATTGGTTCTTTTGAGCTTTTGTGGGACATTGCTGTGTAGAAATGTATATCTGAAATATTGAGACGACGTGATGTGGCGTCATGGTGGAGAGATAATGACTTAGCCCCTCACCGGGGTTATCTCTGGTTTGGGCTGATAAAGCAGACGTTGCTCAGGGTTATCTCTGAGATTGGACTGCTGCAATGGTTGAAGGTCCTCAGTGTCATCTTTAAGGTGTGCCTGTCCTCCCGATATTATATCCGGGTTGGTACTTAGTATCTCGTTGTGAGCGCCGAGATTGAAGCTACTTGCATTTAAAATAAGTATTTTCAGGGTTATCACCGGAACTACATTCCTTGGGGTTATCGCCAAGGTTGGTATCTATTCCCACGGTTGGGACTGAGACTGGATACCTCGGGGTTATCTCCGAGATTAATCGGTCTTCTCCGGTGTGTGTTCCGGTATTGGATCTGCATGCCTCGGGGTTATCTCCGAGGTTGGATTTGTTACTCCCGGTGTGTACTCCGGGGTTGATGCTGAACTTTCGGTAGTATCCGGACAGGATATGAACTGTCTTCCAGGGTTCCCTCTTGAAAGATGAATCTGTCCTCCTGTAATGTTAGTGACAGGTGTACAGAAAATTTTGAGTGTTTACAGATGCCCCTCTTTATCATATTCATGCAATGCGATGCATGAGTAGGATAAAGAATCCTAGACACTTGAAATGTAACAAGATAAACATGACGCAATATGGAGCAATATGATGTAAGTGTATGATGCATATGCATTGCTTTCCAACAAGCTGGGGATGATTGCCGGCTCCCTGTTACTTCTGCCGGGGATTGGCAATGATGACCATATTAGATGTGTATGATCCAAATCTTTGAGGTTGTTGACGTTAGGGCTATCACCAAAGTTCTTAATCCTTGATACAGACTTGATTCCGAAGAATTACCTCTTATGTGTAAGAGATCTGTGGGGATAAAGCTTTGTCTGTTTGAGGATGTGTATAACATATTCTGTCATCAATCCTCCTTGATGACGTTGACCTTTCCTGGTTTGTATCGCCAGAGTATGTCACTGTTTTGTTGGTTTTACTGCCAAAAACAAATGTTATCAGGGCTGCCCGACCTTCGTTGACGTGTGAACCAACAGTTGACCACGCGTTGTAACCCCGCCGGGGGTACATCTGATCCTCTGTTGACGTGTATATCAACGGATGAACTCCCTGCTGAGGATAAATGCCAAGGCTGGTTGGACTTTGTTGATGTGTGTATCAACTGATGCAATCATTGGATGATTTCTGATACGACGTTGGGTTTACTTGCCAACGGCTAAACTGATATCAAGGTTGCTTGACCTTCATTGATATATGTATCAACGGCAGATATGTGTAGTAACCCCACCGGGGACTGACGTTGTAACCCCTGTCGGGGACTGACGTTGGTCTTTAGGGTAATGACCAGGAGCTGGCGGCATTGGACCTGTGCAAGGTATTTTCGAATGCATTTTGTAATAACAGAGATCATTGGCATAGTATACCTCGTGCTCGGGCGAATACCAATGAGTGATGTACATACTCAAGGTTCTATTTGAGAAGATCAGGATTGTAGGCTATTCTACTCAATTGCGTAGCGTTCTTATTCCTGATTTGACCTTTTCAGTTAGTGAAAACTCCTTTGTAACTCGAACTGGACCGAACCGGAGGGATGGGGCCCACATAGGGGTGCCGCAAGTACACCTGCTTTAGCCGCAGATGAACCTGCGGCCAACCGTGGATACTAATATCCTGCAGGTTGGTCTCACAAGTCACTTTTAACTTGTATTGCGAAGAAAAATCTGAGAGCCTCCTTCAGATCTGTTGAGTTCGAACGTCTTTCTGTAAATTCTGTCACCGTACAAGTGTTCTACACTGTCCTAGTAACGTATGCATGTACTTTTTTCCAGTTTTTATCATATGAAATGCATCTAAACACATAGTAGTGATTATGTATGCACAAATGACTTGATAAAAAATATTCAACATAGTAAATTTTAGTGTTAAACCATGCTGAACATAATGATGTAAAAAAATTTGACTTTTGAGACAGTCAAATTGGCACCTTTTCTGCTATTTTTATCCTATTTGAGGACATTTGAGCATAAGGTAAGAAGGCAAAGTACTCCTAGCATTGAGGTTAACCTTATGTGTTGAAGATTTTGATTTTTAATGCATATAGTATGTATATGACTGTGGGTAGGTGTGCTATTGAATGACCATCTAGTCATGCCTATGTGCATATGGATAGTCCTATTTACAAAGGAGACTATGGCAAAAGTTTCCAAAATGTAGGCATTGGGTATGTTAAAGTAAATGCATCCATGTATGTAGTCATAAGATGTATTTAGAAAAGCTCCAGGTTAGAAAATACGACACCCTTTCTGAGGTGATTTGGAGACTTGTTGTCCAGTTATTATGGATTCGGATCAGCCGAGTAGTTCCCGTAGGACCACTTCTGGTGTGCGGAAGAGGGCTTCTGAAGTGCCTCGACCTCGTTCTATTAGACAGCCTCGTCGATTGGTGGAGGCGG
Organism: Panax notoginseng; assembly: GCA_016801055.1. Lineage (NCBI taxonomy): Eukaryota > Viridiplantae > Streptophyta > Magnoliopsida > Apiales > Araliaceae > Panax > Panax notoginseng. The sequence continues at coordinate 24,124,724 of CM029019.1, forward strand.
TGATACGTCCAGTCCGGGTTGATGTGCCGGACATCGAGGACGAGGAGGAGGATGTTCCGATTATGGACCCCGCTCCTGCTGCATATATTCCACGTAGGGAGTTCCCGAGTATTCAGGTAACAAAACCCAGAGCTTTTGGGTGACTTGAGTATACATCCCTCGATGTATTTGCATGCTAACGAGGTATGACGTGAGAACTTGATCTTCCTTTTTCCCTATTTGATGAGGATTAAAGGGTCTTGATGTTGATCTGCATTGTATGCAGGTTCCTGGCTTTACACAACCTCGAAGGAATTGGTTCAGCATACACTCCATGTATCAGGCTCTTCATCCCGACTATAGAGCAGTAGTGCATGACTGGGGATTGGGGACATTCTTCTCCATCCTTCCCCGGCATTGTCCCTGGGGTTACCTCAGGGCATTGTCCGAGTGGTGGTTTCACCAGACTCAGTCACTCCATTTACTGGACTGTGAGGTGATGATGACGCCGATGGATCAGTGATTTATCACAGGTATGGAGTTTGGAAGGGCGCCAGTGCCTTGTATGGCGGATATTACCCCTACTGCCGTCAGATCCTTATTAGGAGTTCTAGCGGAAGCGCTCAGGGGCAGGACTGTCCTTACAGGTCCTTTGAGCGTAGATGCTATGAGTGGGCTATTGAGCGAGCCCATGCTAGATGATGTTAGAGTCAAGGATCGCATTATTCGGCGATTGTTCCTGATGATCATTAGGGGTGCTTCATAGCAGATAACTCTTCCACGGTGTCGTTCGCTTTGATCAGCGCCACACGTCATGTGGATCGTATTGGAGAGTATGATTGGGGTTCCTACACCTTCTCCTATTTCCTCAGGAGCATGCGTATGCGCTCACAGGGTTTGACGGAGGCTTGGCTAGGATTTTACCCATTTCTGCTGGTGAGTACTTCTCTTGTCATTTACCATGTATAGGTTAAGAGTGTTAACTGATAGCAGATGTTTTGCCGTTATGTTGGCAATTTTAGGCCTATAAGAGGCTCCCATGCTTGTGTCCAGTGAGTGTGTTAGGATTGGATACCTACCCATAAGGACGACGATGGCATCAGTCTATATTGGCGGAGGTCCTTGTAGCTGAGGGATTCACTCACTGCCGCTTGCAGCTGGAGTTGTTGACAGCTGAAATTATCACATGGATTCCCTATTCTGGGGAACATTTGACCATTGGTTTTGAGGATGGGTACCTGACTGGAGTCGAGTACATGATTTCCACCAGGAGAGTTCCTTTCTTCACGGATGGAGGCTGGGAGCTCTATTTAGGAGAGCGA